>JANHFO010009465.1:14031-27559 GCA_032468095.1 Pareas carinatus | reverse complement strand
AGGAGAAGGAAAAGAAAGTAATTGTTTTATCCAGTTTTACTGGACAATTCTACTGAGGAGAATTCAGATTTCTCTTCAGATCTGACTGATTGTATAATCTGTGAGAGTAGGTTTGCCACTAATTCCATACAACCAAGCTCCATTATGTTTGACTTGCTAAGCTATATTTGGGGTGGTGGTGGAATCTTTCTACGTAGGAACAGCAGTATCATGGATAATCTTCTAAGGTCGTGAGTGGGACACATATTTTTCAGGCCAAGGAATGCTTGAGTCCACTGAATGTTATTGGTGAAGGGTGCCCTTATTAAGGACCCCCAGGACAAAAAGTAACTTTGATTTCATTTCATTTGAATTAAAATTATTAAATCAAATTATTACAGTGAATATGTTTATAAGCTAAACATTTAGTAAGCTTGCTTTCCATGACATTATAAAGTAATTTGACACATCTAAAGCTTTCAAGGCTATATGCCATTTGGGAATTTTAGACTGTAATCTGCTTTCAAATACTAACATTTCTCTCTCTTTAATTTGGGGTTCTATATAATCTATTGTTTGGTTATAACATAAGATTGGTATCATGCTTCTGACACATTTTTTTTCATAAATTGTGAGTAGGGAAAGAGCTTGGCAGGCAGAAGAATCTGTGGGCATATTGAGGGTTTGGAACTCATGATTCCTCATTGCTTATTCTGTACTATACAGATTGCCTCTTCAGAGGCTGTGCACTATTTAAGATAGATAGAAAATCAATAGAAGTTATACTAGAAATACAATTAATACCAAATAAAGCTACTTCTTTTTTGTATGATTTAGACAACTGATGATTTGAAGATTCAGCTACATCAATAGCAACATTTAACATATGTTTCTGTTTACATTCAGGTTTTGAAACACAGCCAAATTCTTCCTCATTCTTCTTGGCTTTGGTTCAACAGCCTTCATTATCTCTGTTGGCTCTGGGGGAAACCTTAAGCTTCTTGTTTACTCAAGCTTGTTTAATCATCTCACTTCACATAGCTCCAGTTTGTGATAAAATGTTAGGCTTTAACATGACTGATTACAATTAGCTGCAAAATTGAACAGTCAGCAAGTGTTATTTTATTACTTAAAGTTAGGCAATCATTGAATAAATTACACAAAATCAATATAAATATACAATTCATTGAAATGAAAAATGCATTCTTTATTCTTAAAATTTATGATAATGGATTAAATCAAGATTACACTTCCATATCTGAAATGAATCGCTGTTCCATTATTTTGCATTATATCACAATGGACTATAGAATAGAATTCTTAGTGAGACGGATTTCTTTTCTTTTTTTCTTGTAAATATTTAAAATATTTTATAGTGTGATAGGCAGGTAGTTTGGCAGGGAAGTATTTCATATTTAATGAAATTTATATTTGATTATTTATAAATCAAAATGGTTCCTTAGTGGGGCATGAACTGGAGTAAAGTGGGAGTGTCAGTGTCTCTGAAAAGCAACAGGCATGTATAATTATAGTTGCAACTTACAGATTTATTCTATGCAAAGGACAGCTTGCATTTAGCTTGCATTTTCTTACCTGTAGAAATGTTGAAGCCCACAATCGAGATCGGATTTTCAATGCAGCGCTTTTCCCTTTTTCCAAGAGCCCCACTGAACAGGTAATCATTAAACATTCTACATTCGTGCAGTTCTATACACAAAGTAAAAAGATATGCAAATTACTTACTGAAGATATTGACTGGGTCAAATTCCATCAGAGGAATCTAGAATACCAACATTTGTATTTATATTTATATACCACCCTTTTCCCGAAGGACTCAGAGCGGTGTACAGAAAACATAAAAATTTAACATTGAACTTTAAAAAACAATATTTACAAAATATGTTCAGCTTTTATTTTTAAAAGTTAGCAAAAGAAAAGAAATGCTAAGTTTTAAAAGAGAGAAATAACATCAGTTTAGACCTCTTCAAGAAAAAGACTGTCTTATTGAAGAATTGTCAAATCTGTATTTCTGAATAAGATTCTTAGTTTTGGTGCTAAAAGTCAATTTCAATTTTTTTCAGCAAGCTGCATAAAGAAGTAGTACCTATGCTGATATTTTGTAATGTCTTCATAACATTTTAACAATATTCTTCCCCTCCCCTTACATTTGAAACATTATTAATAGGATGCATGAGTTTGCATAACATGCCATATTGATCTGAAATACGATTTGCTAAAACAGTATAATATTCGGTTCCTTTTGCTATTTGATTTTGGATGTAATGAATATTGAAAATCCACTTTTTATTACAATATGTTGAAAGCATAGTGTTGTTCAGGGAATACAAACATTTTGTGAGATATAGTTTAGAAAGCATTGGCATTTGCTAAGAACACTCCTAACATTTCAGAAGAAATAATTAGTAATGTAAGTATCATTGCATTAAATAGAACAAATGATCATCAATTGGATGATATTATACCATAGGCAAAAAGGAGCCATCCTTACAAATGTGCATGTGCGAGTGAATGCCAATTGCACAATATGACAAATATTAAGTTATAAGCCTTCTGTCTCCAAATCCCCAAGTCTCCTAGTATAGAACTTTATAATATGGGTTATTGTAAAATAAAATGCACTCTTAGTAAAGTAATGTTATATAATGTTATATTCTGTAAATGCAAGGTTAAATTTGTACTCAAAATTATAGAATATCACAGCAAATGTTTCTTCATTAAAACTGAATGAGTGATTATGTTGGTTTTTTTTTTGTTAAACTTCCATCTACTTCCTCAACAGGAAACTGATTATACAGAACTTACTGAAAGGCAATATTTTAGAGGAAGTATTTGTTTAGCTTTTCTTATTTAATCACTCTTTAATCTAGCCAAAGTGTTTATTCTCTGTAAAGTAGAAGCAATGAAGACATGTCTTTCTTTCTATTCACAGTTGTACTAGATCAAACAAGAGCTTTGTAATTAAAGGCTAAGTCAGATTCTTAAAAACAAAACAAAAAACAGATGCATATAACTTAGATTCAAAGACTATTTTGTTGTGATTTTTGTAGTAATGTAAGAGACTGTAGTAATGTAGCCGATCTCAAAAAATCCTGCTAATTTTGCAGGTATTCCTTGACTTACAACCACAATTGGAATCAAGATTTTCACTTCTAAGCAAGGCAATTGTTAAGTGAGTCAGACCCCATTTTATAAAATTTTTTTTACCATAGTTGTTAAGCAAACCACTGCAGTGGTTAAGTAAATTGTGTTATTAAATGAATCTGGCTTCTGTCATTAACTTGCTGGAAAATCCCAAATGCCGATTACATGAGCCCAGGCACTGCAGCCATTTTAAATACATGCCAGTTGTCAAGCACCCAAATTTTGTTCTTGTGATCGTGGGGATGCTGCTAGAGTTATAAATGTGAGGAACGGCTCATAAGTAACTTTTTAAAATACCATTGTAACTTTGAATAGTTGCTAAGCAAATGGTTTTAAGTCATGAACTATCTGGACTCTTCCAGATTCATAGGAAAGTTTTGGACTTTCACCAATTTTTGAATATGATGCACTTTCCAAAGAGTGAGTCACTTATTTTTGAAAGACGAAGTTTGAGAAACAGTTTGACATGCTGTTCAGAAATTAAAAGAAAGAAAATGAGTTAGACGTTCTTACTCTGCTAAAGCATGAATTAGTGCTCACAGCAAGCAGTTTCATTCTAAACATGGAGTTGTGAGTTTTGATGTAATCTTAATTTGATGTATATGCATGTGGAACATTGCTCGCACACGATAATATGGTAGCACCACACTACAAATGTAGATGGGGGATGGGCTCTTGGTGGTGAGATAGCTAAATAATGACAGATGACACTCAATCTCTTTTCCTCTTCTCCTTCAACTTGTATATAAAATAGAAGTTGAGTAAGATCTAGACTGTGAAATGCTACCTGTCTGAATCCAATTCTCTTGAATCAAAACCTGCATTGCTATTTTTACTATAACATTATAGGTTCCCTTCCTCAAACCTACTTGCACACAGAGTTTAACATCTGCCATGGTCATTTGTTCAGTTTGTTTTGGTAGTTTACAGGTTAGTTATTACAAAACAAACTAAGACAACTTGAAGCATTATCAATGAATAGATCCTCTATGATTGAGTAATAATTGTTTCATAGTATTCCCAGAATTTACAATTTATATTTGCTAAGCCTTGATGATTAGGATAAAAAATGAAAAAATATAATTTCTGTTACTTGGCAATTGAATTTGAAAGTCTTTAAAAAAAATAATGCCAGAATTTAAACTTGCATGAAAATATATTTTAAAAGAGATTCCAATATAGATTTGAATTAAAATAGAGAAAAATCAATAGGAGAATAAAAAGTAAATTGCAGATTATATGTTTTACTCTGTCTTTTTTCCCAGCTATTATGTCTTTATTTCCCTAACAGAATGGAGAATGTTACAGAGAACAGAGAAAATCACACAACTGCATGGATAATATATTTTCTTGTACACAACAAAAAATATTTTTAGACATTATGATTTAAAAGTAGAACTATACATGGAAATGAATTAAAAACCTCTTATTATGTCCAATCTTGATCAATACAGCTAATTTTATATTTGTAGATTTATCTGAGAGTTCCACATCTTGTTGTATATTAGCTAACTTTAAATGGTTTCCTAAGTGATGATGTTATATGACTGAACAAATAAACTAATATCCAAGGGAGTGGAAGTGTTGTGAATATTTCTTCTCCACAAAGACAAGCTATAAAAAGTTCTTTCATGCTCATGTAAAATGAGGGTCCTTGAGTATATAGCACAAAAATATCTAATTGTCTCACCAGAATTTTTGCAGAGTTTTTTTGATACTCCACCAATTTGGCTTCCCTACGTCCAACAGAGTGAGAGATGGAGGAATTGCGTAAAAAAGCAGCAAGCTCTGGAGTGTCTTCTGGGACAGCAAACTGCAGAAAAGAGAAATGAGCTTTAAATAACCTACATGAAAATATATATAATTATAGAATTAACTTACTGGCATTATCAAATTTCTAAGAGCCTAAAAAAAAAAGCAAAGTTTTAGTGGAGAGGAGAATCAAGACTCTCTTACCTTTACTTCCAAACTGTTAATTGCAGAACTTGTTTGACACTTCAGAGGTCCATGTGTCTGAATGTGAAGAATGTAAAGAAGGAATTCTGTTTTGCTCAATACTGGCCATTCCACATACAAAACTGTATCATTGATGGCACTTGGTCCAATGTTGTGCAACTATTTGAATAAATAATAATAATAATAATAATATTTAGCGAATTTTTTATTTGCATCATGATGCTTTTAAAAAAAACATTATTCCTACCTCAGTACTGCAATCCTATCAATACCTCTTGCGGCATACAGTACCTATGAAAAATTCCCCATCGTGGTACAAACTGAAGACCTAATTAGATGAGATTTCCAAGATTTGCCTGCCTGAGTATTTACTCATTTGGCTATCATTGCTTTAAATTAATCTTCCCCTGTCCAGATGGATTGGGATTGTAAGTTTTTAAAAATTCAGGTGGGATTTCTGAGAACTGGAATATAAATATTTCCCAGAGGTCACAGAGTGAGGAAATCCACTTTTTGTTAGCTTTCTTGTGCCTCTCTTCTTAACTATGTAATCTTCACATTCAGAATTCTTTTCAGGCTTCTGCTTTTCAGATCATTCCGTTTTGTCTCCGTTATTTAATTACTCTAATGCTTCATCAATCTTCCTAGTACAACTTTCTTCTGTAGCATATGCATCTATGAGTAGAAAGAGTTGTTGCGGGCATTGGCAATGGCTGTTGGTGTCCCACAAGTGTGGCTAGAAGCCGGCATTGGGATGAAATCTGGTGCTTTTTTGAACTCTCTTTCCATTGTCTGGCTGACAGGGTTAATGGATAGTGGCTGTGTCCTATACCCCGTGGGCAGCTTATTGTCTATCTCCCCCCCCCCAAGAACTGGAGGAATTATTGGTCCCAGCATCACCTATTAAGGCTTCTAGACTTCGGCCTGTGGACTCTGGACTCATGCCTCTGTTTTTATTTGACTATTCTGTAGAAGCCTAAAAGTACTTTAACTAAACGTCTGACATAATTATGAAATGGATTATTGGTAGCCCTCTCTTATTGACTGCAATTGGGGCTGGCAACTCCATTGCTAAGCAGTAAGGTCTTGTCTTTCTACAGGGGGTTATAGCTCTAGAGAAACCCAATTCCACCAGACTGTGATCTGACCATGACAGCGGTACCAAAGACACGCCCACCATATCACAAAGGCACTGCACACAGGCACACCAAATAGGGTGTGTGGCTGCTATTCCTAGTTGAGCCCTGGATGACCTGGGAGAAGGCCCATGGAAGCTATGGTTTCAATGAAATCCTGAGCTACCTCTGATCCCATTCCTAGGGCTAGCAGGTTGAAGTCCTCCCAAATTACACTGTGAACTCCACTGTGAGACGTCTCGTGAGATCCAAGAGCCTGGCTAGGGAGGCTGCTACAGCAGCAGCAATCTCACCTGATCCCTCGAGCCTAGCCTAAGAAAAAAGAGACTCATAGCCAGGTACTTGTGAAGCTATCACCCTGGAGGCTACCTGAGATTTTCTGATGACAACAGCAATACAGACCCTCCTTGGTTGTGAAGTCTAGGCTGGTGCCATGAGAGAGCAACATCTCCTTCTGGGCCCAGCCAGGTCTCAGTGATACAAGTCAGTTAAGTCTTCTGGCAAGAATCAAGTCAGCACTAAGCATTATTACTGGTTGATTTGACATTTAAAAGCAGGAGCCTAAAAGCTGAGCTCGCACAAATCTGCTGATCAGGTAAATGCAGTGAGTGCAAGGGGACAGAACATGAGAGCAATACTAAATTATTGAGATTGTGTTTCCGTGAGCTCTCATCCCCGCCTGTCATATATTACACTGCATTACACTGCCCTACCCTGCCTTCCCTACCAACCATTCCATCCTCCATCCTCAACACTCTTTTATTGATCTAAAAGGGGAACCTTTTCCAACTGGGAAACAGTCAGGGGTAAGGTGAACCCAGCACTTGCTCTCAGCACCCTCAAACCCTTACCACTCTCTTCCTCACTTAGAGGCACCTGGGGCAGGCTCTTTCCCAGTTGTCTTGGAATAGTTTTACCCTGCTGCTAACCCTAACCCTAACCTGTAATCTGGGTGTTCTCCTGGACTCACAATTCCTGCTCAAAGAGCTGGTGAAGTCATGGCCATGCAACTGCAGGTTGTGCACTAGATATGCCCTTTCCTGGACCAACAATCCCTGCTTGTAGTCACTCACACCCTAGTCACCTCCCATTTTGACTACTGCAACACACTCTACATGGGACTGCCCTTTGAAAAGCATCCAGAAGCTCCAATTGGTTCAAAATGCAGTACCATGCACAATTTTGTGCAAACTCAGGTGTCACCTTTCACATAAATCACCTTTCCTGTGGGAGCTGTATTGGCTGCCAATTTGCTTCTATGAGTAATTCAAAGTGCTGGCTGTCACCTTTAAAGTCCTATATAGCTTGGGACAAAGTTATACGAAGGACTGTCTCTTCCCTACTACCTTCACTTCATCCATCAGTTTGAGAAATGTTGTGAGTTCCCTCTCCTAAAGAGATACATCATCCCCACAGACATTAGATTGGCAGTCTTTCACAAGGTCCTGAAAATCTGATTTTACCAACGGGCCTGGAGAACCCAGAGTGGAATGGAGCCAATCAAGTAGCTTGTTTGATTGCTTTTTGTCTCCAGATGGTATTGTTTTTACTCTTTTTATAATAGTTTTTTTTATAAGCTGCTTAATGTAATTGAAAATGAATAAGCGGCCATATAAATAAATGTGACTATGTGAAAGATGCAATGACTGCAATTTCAAGGACTGGTTATAAATTCCCTTTTTTTCTGTCATCATAACTTTGAATGGTCTCTGAATGAGCAGTTCATAAGTGAGGATTAGTTGCAATCAAATATTACTAATCTGTCACAGGTATTCTTGGAATTCTGATAATTCTGATAATTAGATACAAGGGATAATTGGGAGCACAATACCTTTTCCAAAATTACAACTAAAATGGTCTCTTTAAAAGTATGTTGTTAAAGCAGCTATATTATCAATAGTTAAGATAAATATATTAATATGATATCAGCTCAATTATTCTTTTCCAAACGTTCTCAACTCTGCAGCTTTCTTTTCCCCACTTCATATCTTACCATTAAAGCTATTAAGTTTTCAGTTTACTCAAAATAGTACTGACATATTATAGTTTTATAATAAGGAGCTTTAGAAGCACAGCCTAAAAATATGATAGATATGCTTTTATTACACTAATGTGCTAAGCTAATGATAGCATATTAAACTTAACTCCAATTATCAGCAACATTCAGTAAGCCATCAATATCTGACATAAACAGTACTTGGCTTGTAAGATTTCAATTTATAATTTTGTTTATATTTTGTTATCCGTAGTTCCTTCTGAGACTGCCCATCCTGTCCTGCCTACTGCTTTGTAAATAAAACCATATGTGAAATATCCTGTTTCACTCTCAAATTTGAGTTATCCATCAAGGGAGATTATGTATTCATTATATTTCACTTTCTCCATAGTGCTCATTTGAGTAATTCTTTGAAAATGAATGAAAATATGTTAGCATTATATATTATGTATATTTATGAAAGATCCACATTCTTTTCATGATGTGATTCCTAATTGATTTCTAATATGTATTTTATTATAATTTAGTTTGATTCGTGTAGGTTGCTTGATTTATGTAATATGCCTAGTTTCTGGGATTTAACATGAATTAAATGTTAAGAAAATCACTTTTCTCCATGTCCCAGAATCTTAAAAATATTGAAGGAATGATTATTGAGATTTACTATCTTTGCATAATTAAGGATATCTAATGAAAGATTAAGGAATGGAGTATACTGATGTATGTCCAATGATTCAGAGAGAGGGGGGAAGGGAGAGAGAGAGCGCAAATAGACAGTCACAGCTTTGCTTTCCTAGCTTAGTTCTGCACTTTAAAACAATAAATCAGCTATGATATCACAGATTCAGTGCAGCTCTTGCTACATTCATGCATTCCAACTGAACATAGTAATGGATGGATCTTCTTCATTTCTCACTATGCTTCTTCCCCAAACATGGCCACATTCAGTTAGGAAACTGAAGAGACAATAAAGCTGCTCTCAATCTGTAAATTCTGATGGAATATTTCTAGATATTGAAGAATAAATAGAACTCCTAATTGGCTCAGGTAACCAATGCTACCTAAAGCAAGATTCTGCAATTATCATTTCTAGAGATTTGCGGTAGACTGTAGTGGAGATTCTGTGGTCAGATGATCTCGCCTGCGAATTGGCGAGATCAGGCCATGAATATTGTGACTGTTTCAGGAGCCTTTTAATGTTTCCTCACTTCTGGGACGTTTTTAGAAATGTTTTTCTTTTTTATATGTTGTGAGCCGCCCTGAGTCTTCAAAGAGGGGCGGCATATAATATAAATGAATGAATGAATGAATGTCTTTGGAATTCACAACAAATATCCCAATTGGCCATGCTGTCAAGAACTACAGGGAATATAGCTAATTGTAACCTGAATGGTTACAGGTTCCTCACCCAGGATCAACAGAATACAGTAAGTAAATTAAACAGAGCAAGAATACTTTCTCAATTCTCAATAAACCTCATTTTGTGTATTACACATCAAAATACAGTTTCTTATTAGGAAGCTCTTTTTATATTTATTTGTTTGTTTTTAACCTCATATATATGTTCCACTAAAGGTCCAATTTCATCTTCTTTGGTAGGTTCATCTTTTGGTTTCCAGTTATGAATTGGCAGCACAATTTGTGGAGGATGAGAGACTCTGAAACAATTCATAAATAAAATCACGAGATCACTTGTTTTGGTCAACAAAAGATGAAATGAATGCAGAAATAGAATACTAAATGATAGTTGGTCCTCTATTGATTCATTTATATAAATCATTCATAAGTACTTCCTTAGAGATAAAGCTCAGTTTTTTTAGAAAGAAAGTTACATATCTTTAGGGGTGCTACAGTATTAAGAGAGATGCTCATGATACAGTTCAGTAGGCTTTAGGGAAGAGATAGCAACTATGACATTAGTTAAGCATATCTGGGGTCAAAATATTAAGATGGTAGCAAAACTGTATCATTGAAGCCTCCGTAATTTTTTATATGGATTCATGCACAACATGCAAAAAAATGGGCAAGGCTTCGATTATATAGCTGCAATAATCATTTTGAATTTTTTTAGCTCGCTGTGGACATTTCTGACACTAGTTAGTTTCCCAAAAGGCTACCATTTCAACATCACATACATAAGGATTCATTTGGTATTAAACAGAAATTCTCAATACTCTTGTATAGTTTAACCTTTAATGCCAATAAAATTACTAGATTACTAAAAAATAATACAGTCACTTATGTGTAAGAATAGTTTTGGTAGGTTAGATAACCAACAGACCTTCTGAAAAGAAGTCTCTTTTGAGACTTATCATATTTGGAAGTCAATAATTAAAAATGTCTAAGTACTGTAATACACAATCACAATAAATTAAATAATTATGACCATTTTATATTTGACTCAGAATAAATGTACTTACCCTCTGACCTGTACATGAGCTCTTGCACTGATGTCAATCTTAAGTTCAACTAAATTACTGTTGGGATTAACTTTGTTGGAACTAAAATAAATTAGGGTAAAGTTTAATTTATGTTTCAAATACATAAGTCTGAAGTATTTTAACTTAAATTTACAAAGCTCAAGGGATACATTGCTTTTTTCAACAGGCACTCTCTAGATGGGTAGACTTTCTAAATATGTCCTTGGTCAAATAGACAAAATTAGGCATCAGTACAGTACAGTACAGCATTTTGTAAATTTTTTGCTTGTAGAATTCCTCCCCACTTTGAAAAAATATGGAGAATCCCAAGAGTTTATGTTTGTATGAATTATACATACTGCTATGTTCTGTATTAAAAATTAAAACTGATACATTAGAATATTCGTGTACTAAGTCATACAAATTAACAATATTACACCTATTCAATATTAATATACTGTAATTTCATTTAATTTAAAAAATTATAGTTTTAACAAATTTAAAAACAACAAGAAGAGTGGTTTTGTTTTAAATATTTGCAAATATATTTAATATCTTGCAAAAAAATTGTAATTTTTTTGGGATCCGTAAAAGGATTTCATAATATCCTCCAGGGTTCCTCTGACCACATTTTAAGAAATGGTGATATAGAGCAAGAACAAGTACCCATATTCTTTAAAATGTTTTTGACTGAACATTCATAATTCATTCTCTATTTGCCATACTTTTGAGGTAGATCGGAGATGATGTTCAGACAACCAGGGTTTACAGGATATAGAAGTATAACAAGATGGTTTAGTAAAATACACACATATACCTATTTTAATGCACTTCCTTTAGCATTATTGGTGGGTAGATTCCAGGAGAGTCATTATCATCACTGACTTTGTTCTTGTGGTTCAAGGGAGTTAGAAAGGTTGTCTATGTTTTCTTAGGTGGCCTGTATATGGGTATCCAAAATTGGACTTTGTTCTCCCCAATTATTTCAAAATTTGAGAATCATATAAATAAAAATAATGTTAATTATTTTAAGGACCAAATATCTTTATGAAACCAGACAACTGTGCAAAAATTTGACTTAGATGTGTTATTTTATTGTTTTATTATAGTTTCTTGATAATATGTTTGCTGTAGCAATATATTTTCTTTCTTTTATTTGTAATGCTGATCAAAGACCATAATAAATAAAATTTATTTCATTACATGTGTATTATTACCTTCGCACTTGAAGCTTGAATTCAATGCTCAGTTCAGGATTTTCTAAATGCTGAACAGTAAATCTGATGCCTGCAGAAAACTAAAAAATGAAATTATATGTTAAAACTGTGAACATATGACTAAACTATGTTTATAAATTAATATTACATGTTTAAGATGACCAAATGTTGCCTTGCGTGAAGGCTTGTTCGTTGTTTTTCAGCAGGCATTTTAGCAAACAATCTACAGAAAAGTGTAATTAATTATACAGATGTATTACCATATTTTTCGCTCCATAAGACGTACCCCCCCAAAAAAAAAGTGGGGCAGAAAGTGTGTGCATCTCATAGAGCGAATAGTGCAAAAAAGCACGGGAGATTGAGTCGCGGGGAGCCAGGGAGGCTTCAATTCAGCTTCAAGGCCAATCTTTGAACCTTGGAGCACCCCGCGGAGCGATTTCTGCGCAACCACGGGGCACCAGGAAGGCTTCAATTCGGCATCCAGGCCGATCTCTGGACCTTGGAGCGACCTGCGGAGCGATCTCTGCGCACCTACGTTGTGTATAAGAGGCCTCTGGGCGCCGTGCATCTTATGGTCCGGTGCGTCTTATGAAGCGAAAAATACGGTATATGTACTATACCCACTTCCTGTCTTACATATCTACTAATTTAAAAGAGAAACTAGAGTTTTTAACTTCTGTCCTTTCCAAAGCAGTAAGACAAGTCACATCTTGTCTGTTTCTTCTCTTTTTATTAGGTTATTGACCTTAAGGCCCAATATATATAACCAGAAATTCATGTGTGTTTGTAATGATTACTGAAATGTACAAGATTATGGTCATGTTGGCTTGAAAGCTAATGGAATTTTAAGGTTATTACTTCCAAGTTTGCAAAACCTCAAGTAAGAACATCAACATTTTATGAACTTTGATGATTTCATGAGATTGCTAGCTATTAAATAAACTTTGTCCATCTGTCTGTCTGTCAATCAATCAATCGACATTTTACGAATACCCAAAATAGATAATATACCATGGAATCTACAGGCACCAATTTCCTGGCTGTGTGGTATTCGTCAAAATTGGTGATCTGTAAAAGTTCTGAAAGACACTTCATATCTTAAATCCATGAAATGAATATTGCTTTTTTTAAAGATGTTTTTACTGTAATCTGCCCAGAGGGTTTGGCTATCAGATGTCTTACGAATAATTACTAGATAAATGCTGCATAAAATACCACAATATCCATACTGCCCAGTTCTTGCAGGTTTAATAGCATATTCATAGTATCTATGTCTGGCAGCCAAATGTAAATTTTTCTGGTTCCCTGAGTTTCACTGGAGCAGATATGCACCACCCTTCTAGTGATCTATGAATGCCTCTTTACATTAGCCTTATTTTAATGTTTTACTTAAACATAAAATTGATGTATGTGTTAATGAGCAGCAGATGGTTTCTCTGGGCGGCAATTGGTTTTAATGAAGGTTTTTAGTCCTTGACACTGTTAGTAATAATGGGCAAATGAGGTTCACATATGCCAACAATAAAACTCCACAGAGGTCAATGTATTTTATCTGTTTAAAAAAGTGAAAAAGTTTTTCTGAAAAAAGGAAGGAAGGAAGGAAGGAAGGAAGGAAGGAAGGAAGGAAGGAAAGAAGGAAGGAAGGAAGGAAGGAAGGAAAGA
>JANHFO010009464.1:7663-18876 GCA_032468095.1 Pareas carinatus | reverse complement strand
TCACATGATCAAAATTCAGAAGCTTGGCCACAGATTCATAGTTATGCAGGGTCCTCGGGGGGTCACGTGATCCCCTTTTGTGACCTTATGACAATCAAAGTCTACGGGGAAGTCGGATTCACTTAACAACCGTGTTACTAACTTAACAACTGCACTGATTCGCTTAACAACTGTGTCAAGACAAGTCATAAAAGGTGGCAAAACTCACTTAACAAACGTCTCGCTTAGAAATGTAAATTTGGGGATCAATTGTGGTCATAAGCCGAGGACTACCTGTATAAGAAATTCTGAAAAGAACTCTTTCCCTAATATTCTACAGAGTCACTGGGGGATTCTAAGTAGGACCGTCCTTTTTTAAAACTGAAGTTCTGAACTATTTCAAAAAAGCCGTGTAAAGAGGAATTGAATAATCATATATACTTTAAAGGGAGTGTATCCATAACATATTCTGCTTGCTAACAGACAATGAAACAAACAATGCATGGCATCAAGTCTTCCTCTTGGTCAACAGAATCCATAACATTTTGGATATTATTTCTTCATGTCATTCTACAAAAGACTTGAGGATTGGATATGCACAGCATCTAAATCACCTTAGCCAAAGTCGTTAGTTTCGATGGTTAAGAGCTGTTCAGCTACATTTTTGCTCAGCTACTTCGGTGGAGGTGTCACTGAATTCTCAGAAATGAAAATTGCTTCTCAGACTTACTTGTGCTCTGTAGTGTTTGTATTCTTTATGGTACTTGGCATCTCTTCTCCATTTTTTACCCAATAGCTGTGAACAAGGGGGCTGGGACTAGTTGTGAGGTTGCACTGTAATATGATAGGACCTGAAGGGATGGTAATGGTCACGTCATTACTGGAATTGATCCTGGGCTCTAGAGGAAAAGAGACACATTAAAAGAGCTGTCAGTTTTTACCCGACTCAAGTGTCCTACATGGCACAATTAAATGGCAGAGGAATTGGGAGAGGAAAAAAACTACACATGGAAAACAACTTTACTAGCTCAGATGGCATCAAGTCATACAATGAACAGCTGACCAGCGGGGGGGGGGGAAACAACCAACAAGGACTAGTCTACTGATACAAAAGGGCAAAAAAAAAAAAAGGGAGAGAGAGAGAAAAGAAATATATTTTGTTTTTTTTGCCTAACTATGGAAAAACTAAAAATAAATAGCAAAAGAACATATAGCAGGCATTCGGTCTAACCCATTTTAAAAAAATAAAATCTTTGGGTGCTTTCACGTTATCGTTCTAGGTGGAAGGGTCTTGCTGCAAGAGAAACACATCTCACAGAACACAATATGCACAATGCTCCCCCCCCTCCAAACAGGTGTTAGGAGGGCCAGTCTTCTAAGAAGCTAGCGAAGGAAATCCTGCCATTACACCCTTCAACGTCTCAATAATGGAAGACAATTTCAAATCACCAATTCCATAACGCAGATTGTAAGGATATAGTGAGCTACAGATAGAACAAATTAAAAAACAAAGTTTATTTAGCCAGTACCCCAAAGTAGAGTTGGTACAGTTTTGGAACCAGCAACAACCATCATGTCTAGTAGCAAATCTTCCTGTTTTCTATGGTACAGAGGACACCTATGTGAGATGATCGGTAAGGGACTCCACTCCCAAAGAAGTCAGAGTTTATCTTGTCCCTACAGCATTAACTTCCTAGAGCTCTGTTGTGTTACTTGGGATACCTTTTCTATCAACCCCTTTACTTAAAAAAAGAGGGAAGATGTTGAAACCCTTCCTCCAATTAATGTATGGATTTCCCTGTGGTCCATATTCAGATTATGTAGAAGTATTTTTTGAAAGAGGAATTTAACAGGGGTGCAAACCAAATCTACATGTTCAAATTCTTAAATATAGCAGTAGCAATAGCACTGAGACTTATATACTGCTTCACAGTTCTTTACAGCTCTAAGCAGTTTATAGAGTCAGCATATTGCCCTCCAATAATCTGGGTCCTCATTTTATGGACCTCAGAAAGATGGAAGACTGAGTCAACCTTGAGCCGGTCAGGATCCAACTCCTGACAGTGAGCAGAGTCAGCCTGCAATACTGAATTCTAACCACTGTGTCACCACAGCTCTTTTTACTTATATATCCCTTATATACACACACCCACTTCACCTTACTGGGTAGAAAGGGGTCACATTTCTAATGTATTGCTATCACAGCCTAAGCTCCCTTTTCCTTCATTTAAGGAGTGTCCCTTATCTTGAACCAGTCCCACATGAATCCCTCTGAAGCAAGAACATTTCCCTGGGCAGGTCAAAATGCACTTTATGTATATCAGGCTATGCAGTCTTTTATCCTTCCTTTATATTTACCCTGTGTTTTATATTTTAGACCTTTGGAATCTATCCACTCCAACACTGTAATCTTTGTTCTGCAATTACATGTGTTCAGGCACAGACTGCAGGATTAAACCAAGTACTGGTAGAGTAAAAATATCTGAACTTTTTTTTTTAAAAAAAGACTCATTGCTAAGCATTTATTCCATGCCATATCATCCCATTTAAAAATAATTGTATAAAGGAATAGTGCAAAAAAATTGAAAAACTTGTCATGATTTACTTCAGGCATGGAATGTTTTACAGACACATTTGATTTTATGGGTGGTCCTGACATATACATATTCGGGAAGAGAAAATAGTGGCAGGATAAACATGCTGGTTACTGTAACAGAGAACAGGAGAGATTTAGATATGTCTTGTTAGTAGCATATGATTGTACCACGACCAAATCCATGAAAATATTTACCTACTAATATTGTATAATGAGAAGTATGCCAGTATTCTTCACAAATATAAGTTATATTCAGATTTGACATGGCTTTATTCCAGACTGGAAAAATCAGCATATTAAGTTAAATCATAGAATATTCAACTGCAGCTCTCCAATTAGTTCACAAAAAGGAAACCTGATTTTCAAGTTGCCCATGTGGAACAGTTAATACTGCGTTCATGTATTTGTTCTTGCTGCAGCCTGAACACTAGGAAATCTCATGCTCAGTACTAGCTAGAGTTCCTCTCAAATTTACTTGGAATGTTCCATTACTTTACCATGAAATGAGTTAAATATTTCCTCATAAACTCACAATACCAATTAAACAAAATTAAATAAGTATGCAAGGTAGACAGAGGCACTTGATGAACAGCATCTACATGCAATATGAAACACCGTACTAATAATATTTGTCAAGAACACAAATAACTCCACCCAACCTAGAAATTTATAAATCAACTTTGCATTCTCTAACCTGATGCCAAGAGACATGCTGGCTAGAAATTCTGAGCATTATAGTCTAAATGTATATATTTGAAGGGCATCAGACTAGGTAAGACTGATATATTTTGCTACCAGTTGTTAAAATGATGTTTAGAAACAAGGCAAAAGAAAGTAAATGGGAAAATGTTACACAAGACATTGGGAGCAGAGGGTATTTATCTTCTAGAAATTGGCAACATAAGCAGTTGTATTTTCAAGAATTCTGAGTTTCGAAAATTTATTCATAAAAAATTGCTTTCAGGATACTAGTTTTTAAATTGCATGCTGTTTAATGCATTTTAGCAAAATGGTAATATAAAACTGATAGTAAAATAAGCATGCGGCTACTACTGGAAAATCACACTGACCATCCAGTATTTCTCTACACGATTTCTCATATACTGTGCATTTTTCTCACAGATCAGTCTGATACACTGTATCACTCCATTTGTCATACAGTATAACTTACTCAATGTAACCATTGTAACATGTACCTATCTATACAAAAGGTAAACTGCAACAAGAAAGCAATTTTTCTAAAAGCTTTTTAGAAAGTCAGTAATGTCTTATGTTTGAGATTATACTTTTTGATGAGTGCTGGTGTTACAGACCTGTGTTTGTGATTAGATTGGTTTAGCCTTTCCATGCATCTGATAGAGCTACAGTTTACAAAAACTTACGTTTTTGAATAAAATCTGCTTGCTGGAAATGGTGCTGCCAGACTCCTCCTGATTTTTTTAACCGATTGATAGTATTATAGTAAAAGAAAGCAGGGACTCATATTATATTACTATATATTAAAAAAACAATGTCAAAAAAAAATCAAAGTTACTTCCCATATATTCTTGCCTGCTTTAAGAGATCAATGTAGAGTTTCTCTTGTAAGCCTTGTCTTCAATTGAGCCTGGCACTCAAGAAAGAAAGACCCATTTCCTTATTAAAAACCATGTTGTGACATATCCTGCAGGCCTCACTCCCTAATGGGTTCTGCTGTCCTGCAGATTCTGGACTCTAAAAGGAAGTATATATTTGCCTTCACTCGTCTAAAAAGAACCTTTAAAAAAGGGGCAGGTGCAGATTCATTACATGTGCCCAGAACTAGAAACTGCCAGATCTTCCAGCATAAATGATAGGACAGAAGAGTTTCTAAAAGCAGCTCTTGGGGAGAAAAAAAAATGAAATCTACACAATGGACACAAAATAAATCTGCAGTGCATCGAAGATACAGAGTCTTTGATAGAAGGCAAAAAAAATATTGGTGCCTGGAATCAAGCATTTAGGAAGCCTCAACTAGTGGAAATAGTTTTCCTTTCATTTTTGGCTTCCCGCGATCTAATATTTAGGATAAATTTCCTATGAACCAGGAAGTAATCCATTAGCATTAGTAGATGTCAACTGCCTAATTCCCCAAGAAGTTGTCCAATCTTTCTTAAAAGTGAAATTTGATGTATGCCGAATATTCATTTTTATTTTAAGAATTTATATGCCCCCTTTCAAAATAAAAATCCTCCTGTGATGGTACATATTCACTTTTCGTTGCCACTTGCTTCACAATGCAATTCATTTGGTGGTTCTCTGTGCGATGGGGCCGTTAAGGGTTCACCTCAGACAACACATTAGAATGGAGTAATGATTTCTAAGTCATTTGATGTAGTCAATGGCTTAATAAATAAGTCAGCTACAAGATCAGCCATGCAGTTTAGCTTTGTATGTGAGGACACCTAACTGAATGTTACAGGAAGGAGATGAGAAAGAAAAGGCTTTTGACTGCCTCTTTTGTATTGTAAGCAGCCAGTGTGCTTCAGATGCTCCAAGGAAAGTACTGTAAGCAGAGACTCAACACCTGGGAAGTTTCAGTATGTATGTTATTTAAAAATAATACCTTCTGACCACCCTTAAAGGGAAAAGCCAACTTTTTCAGGTTATAAAGGTTGTAGACAAGAGTCTATGAACTCAAAACCACGAGGGAAAGGAAGGAAATTCCACGATGTCTCAACAAATGAAATAATAAAAAAAGAAATGGTTAGGTTAAGAATTAACGCAAAATAGAAAAAGGCACTCGTGGAGAAACTAGGAGAGCACAAAGCCTACTATAAAAAAAAAGGAATAAAAACAAAAGGAAACAAACATTCCAATACCAGCTTGTTTTCAGAGGAACTAGAAGACAGTTTCACAGATTCTCCTCAACACTTCTGATCCTAGGAAGGAGGAGACAGATTAAGAAGGTGGCAAGAAACACACTGACAGGACACAAATGAAGAAATCGACACACCTTCCCCTCCCCCCCCAACAAAGACGGTGGATGATACTAAGGGTCACAAGAGAGGGGTGAGGATCACTGGGAGTGCCTCTAGAGACTACAGCACTACTGCTCTGCGGAACTGAACTCACTCTGAAGGACGCTTATAGTAGCCTGGGCTCGTATCCACGTAATGGCAGGATTTTGCCTCAAGTCATTCCTTCTGGGATCGTTGCTCGCCCTGCACTCATATGTCCCAGAGTCTTCCAAGGTAAGACGAGTGATTCTCAGCACGCTCACGCCATTCACCCCGTAGGCAGTGTTAATGGTGACACGGCGCTTTCGAGCACCATCCCACAGCTGTTTGAAAGATTCAGCCCGGTTGACTTCAGCATACCACCACTGGATCTCTGGAGTGGGGTTCCCAACCACGTCACAATACAGTTCAAAGGCGTCCCCTGTGAGTTTAGTCTCTGACATAGGCGACTTGACAAACCCAGCTAGAGAGAGGAAAGGGGGGGCAGCAGAAATGCCATGACAGATGAACAGAGGGGGAAAAAAAACAAATAAACAGATCTTATAAAGAAAGCAAATGAAATCGCAGAAACACAAAAACAAAAAACAAAACAAAACCCAAAAACAAAAAGAGAGACATGCCCATCTACAACAGTGGTTATACTGTTAGTTCAAAAGAAGAAAAGTGAGCGTGGCAAAAAGCCAGGTTTTGGGGAGACAAGCCATCAGATTTTAACAGATTCATAGTCTGAGACAGAAAGAGATTGCGTCTGTTAATTTTTTTCTTCGTTCCATCTAATAATAGTTCCAAGGGAGGAGATAAAAACTGAATTGAAACCTTAAGTCTTATCAGGAATTTCCTTTGTTAAAACTCCCAATAATTCTCCGTTATTTTCTCTTTTGGATTTAACGTTGGGATTAGAAAAAGCTCTCTATTATAACCAGTGCTCCACTATGCTTGTGCTTTGATCTCCTCTTATTTCAAGCCGAGTTATGTATGACAGTCAGATAAATTGCCCTAAACATCTTACAGCAGCCAACAGTTAAAGAACTTTTATGTTGCAATAGTTGTATACAATCATAAACTTATGCTGATTAAAAACAAATGGACCACAAAGATTAAAAAAATAGGCAAACAATCATGTTACTGTTAAAGTCACACATCAAATAATTTATCACATGCCATGTAGATCTCTATTCCACCCCTCCCCCAAGCAATTCCTCAGAATTGAATCAACATTTTCAATTCCTTTAAATTAGTATCTTTTCAAGGTCTGGAGCCAAAATAGTACAAGTGGGATATGTGGCTTTTCAAAATGACTAAAAATTCATTTGTTCTCAATTCCATGTCCAAGTACAAGTGAGGTAGCTTTGTGCCCAAGGTAGAACCAAAACTCATTAATTACTGGTTTCTAGCCTAATGACTTAACCTCTACACTTAACTGGCTCTCACTTTATTTAGATTATCTAAATTGCATCTAGATTACCAATTACTTAAAGTTATGAGACTATTTTTCTGTTAGTAAACACCTAAACTATATTGCAAAATATTTCAAGATAATGTAAAAGGTTAACTGCTTGTTTATACACTGAGTCACCCTGGAGACAGTAATTTTCCTCATATTCCAACATGCAATCAATCATGAAGTCAACTATTGTTGGAAGTCAATATAGTATTAATCAGTCAAGGAAGAACTCATAAGTTACCTCCCTATGAGTTCAGGAACCATTCCTGTCACATTTTCCAGTTTCAAATTTGATGCCAAGAAAAGTATAAAAGATTTGCTGATTTAACGCCACACTGATTATTTCTTAATAAGGCAGCTGCTGGAAAAGTTTCTTCTAAATAGTGAAGGAAGGATGGGACATTATGCTCCTAAAAAAATTACAGTAAAACTTTGGAACATTTTCAATTCTAATTTGGCAAAAACTCAACTAGTACAGCTATACATATATATGCATTGTGCTGTAATATTCTATAAGCTACCACCTTTTTGCTTTCATAGTTCTGGAATCTCATCTAGATAGGATATGTTTTATTTTCTTCTGATAAATACATTGGATATTTTGTAAAATCAGCTCTAGTTTCTTCAACATGGTGACAACTAATTTCTACAGGCAGAAAGGCATTCTTAAAAACCCTTTAACAGAAATCCAAATCCAAACATTATGTATCTTGATACAGTTTTGTTTGCAGGTTTCTATACAGCAAGTCATGAAATGGGCCATAATTATAATGAATTATTAATGTGACCAAAAGGCATCATCTCACTAAAAGCTGTGCTAGATAATGATAATGTTGCAGAATCATAATACAGGCCTGTGCATAGCAATTCTATCCTGCTGAGCCACTCTCCCTATGTTCTGACGGTGCTGCTAAAATATACATAGCCTTAATAAAAATGCAAACAGAATCCATCCTTTGCTTTGTGCATTCTACACCAGTTAGCAGGAAGCTGAGCTGTTCAATATGAGTTCTGCTTGAGTCATCTTTGTGTTTTCAAGCTTTTGGGTTCCAGCTCGGATGCTAATCCTTTAATATGGTTTCACAGGGAAGCCAAGGGCAATAGATACATTTAGTGCTTGTGAACAGGCATAACTGAAATATAAGTCACAGAGTGAATTTGTATTTAACCACTTCTATCAGGAAACTTTTGTGAAAGGTACATAATATATTTATGTTACTTAGCAAACCTCCTAATTTAAATGTTTCTTTGCTCCAGACCACTTCAATTCCTATGCAGCCACACTCAAGACAATATAGATGTTAATTTTAATAGCAATCCTCTGTAGTACAATGACCAAAAATTGAGATCTTTATTTTTTCCAACATTAGTACTATCCACACTAATATTTTCAACATCAAATGAATGCATGGAAAGGCCTTCAGTCTTGTCTCACTTTCATGATATAAATCAGTTACTATTCCAAAGATACCTGCTTACTATCATTAGCTTTTCCACTAATTCAGTCTGCTTCATTCTTTAAAAGTCAGTTATTATCATATGTTGCTAAAGAGTAAAGGTCTGAATATTTCTAATGTAACAGGATTTGAAACATTCCTTGTTTACATTGCCAAATTTAAGCAAACTAGATAAACCATCTTCCTGTATTGATCTGCCAGAAAGTTGGAATATATCCAAAGCCTGTAAGTGATCAGTCATGTAAAGTTGTTCAATGAATTTCTAGCCACAATTCTAAGACTTAACCACTTAGTCTACAATTCTGCTACTGTACTAATTCTGCTTTAATTTAATTCAGATTTGGCATGATAACATAAAGATTTGGCACACCATATAAACAGTCCAGACTATTTCTTTGCCAGTACTGCAGGTTTTCCCTTATTTGCAATTTCTTATTTTCTAGCCAACTTGACTTAAAGCTGTTCAAATTTTGATATAATTTTGATAAAATTATATAATTTTACAAATTACTAACAGTAAAAAATGAAAGCCATATACATCATCCTTCAATTTCTTGTCTAAAATTACGAATTCAGGAATAGATGTTTCGTAATTTTCAGAACTGTCTTTTTGAAAATACTGGTCATGCTGGAAAGAAAGCGAAGAGGGGGGGGGAAGTATACTTTTGGAATCAAAATAACAAATCAATTTTATACTACAATGTTCAATTGTGATATTGCTTCTATATGCTCGTCTTTTCGTCTTTTACCTCAAAAATCCTTCCTGAATCTTCTTTGGATATGCTGAGCTTTCCTGTATTCATTTTATACTCTCGCTATTGACAATCGTCACTCACTCGGATGCAAACTCATGTTTCTCTCAGTTCTCTGGAGCAGAAAAGATTTTCCATGATAGACCTATCAGAAGAGCTCTCTTGTGATGTGAAGGAGTACAAGGCACACAGATGTTCTATCTGATCAAACAGAATGCACTCATTATTCAAAAGAGCAGCGTCATAGACTCCTTTAGGAATCTCACTAGCAGAAGTAACAAAGAATGTGTTTGTCTTACAATGCAGACTTCTTCATTGCCATGTTTCCTTGCTTTACCCTTAAGCTATTCTTAGGCATTTTGGAAAGAAAAAAAGCTTGGAAATGAAAAGAAAGGCTGCAGAAAAGCTATAAAAATACTCATTAAATGGACTAATTTCCTCCCTGTTAAACAACTGATGAAGATAGAAGGACTGACTTTCTGCCTGGAAAGGGTCATAGGAGAATTTAAATATTTTTCTCGGTAGATGCTTTATAAGCCTTCTGGTCCTTCATAAGCAAGATTTCCTCCAAAATGTTTAGCTGATAACTATATATATTTTACGTGTTCTAGATTCTTGACCCTCTACTTCTGCTGTCCTTTCCTTGCTGCTACTTATCCATATTATTAAACCTCTTGCCAATTTAAATTAATCCTCTCCTTATTGTCCTAACTCATCTCCTAATACTGTCACAGATTTTTATCTATCTTTTACTGATTTCCTTCCATCAGCTTCTAGGATCATTCTAACCTAGATCAGTCACTCTAAGGTTAATAAGTCAGCTTTGTGGCAATGCAGAGATCTGAAGCTGGCCTGCAGAATTAACAGTCAATCTTGCACTTTTGGGTCATGCTGGGAATTTGAGGAACTACAGTTTCAACACATTGAGAACAATTTGGAAACTGTTTTTATGCACTGCCCTATAGCAAATTCCACATGTTTCCTGCATTTCAGATCTAACATTCTTACCAACTCTACAAACAATTCAAGTAATTTTGTATTTTTTATATTAAGGAGCATTATGCATGCATAAAGAGAGCAGTTTTTCAATCAAATTTCAGATGATCGCTAAAAACAAATATAGCAATATTGTTTCCTAACCCTATAGCAATAAACGCCATTGCATTTTTGATTGTCAGGCTTATTGCCAATGATTCAAGGAGTTTCCCTAAAAAAGCCAACCTAGGATAACAACAGCACTCTGCCCTTCTTCCCTTTAACCCCCCCCCCTAATAAGCAACAATGAAGTCACCTATGAGCCTTAGAGCAATTTACCCTTGCATCAGTTTCCAATGGTTCTAGTCCCCAAGATATTACGTCAATCTCCTCCAGCGTATTTTATCCAGGGTGTGTGTGTGTGTCTGTGTGTTGCCACCACAATTCCCAGAATTCTTAGCTGTTAGTTCTGCTGCATGGAGATTCTACTCTCTGCACATCTGGAGGGCCTCAGATTAGGGCAGGCAAATATAGATAAATGCAGGCATCTGATGACAGGCATTGCCCGTGACCCCCAAAACCTGGCTAGGCTTCAAGGTCATTCTTCTTCCCCTGCAAGAGAGACAGGCAGCTGCTCCGTTCCAAAACCCTGCTTGCATCTGTCCAGATGCTTCCCTGCCTCCTGCTGCAACAGATCCACCCTCAGGGATGCCCAAGAGAGGGAAAAGGGCGACTGCCATGCCCGACTGCCTTCCCCGGATACCCTCCTTGCAGCTTTTCCTTCCATTGCCTCCTTCTCAGCTTTCTTTCCCTTTCCCCAGCTCCATTGAGGAACCAGGATTTCCTGGTGGTCTCCCATCCAAGACCATGCCAGATCTCTCTCTCCCCCCTCCTTCGCTGTCCAGAGCCGAACCCCCCCCCCAAAAGGGGGCCAGCATTCATTAGACCCTCCTGGCCCCACCCACGCCCCCTGCACCTCCCAGACCCACCTGAGGCGACCCCCCCCTGTCAATCAAGGCCACAGGTCGGCTC
>JANHFO010009463.1:18852-29875 GCA_032468095.1 Pareas carinatus | reverse complement strand
CTTTTTTGTATTTTAAATTGTTTTTAAATTGTGTTTTTGTTGTATGTAATTGTTTCTCTGCGTGTTTTTTATATGGCGGTACACCGCCCTGGGTCCCTTTGGGGAGAAGGGCGGTATATAAATCTAATAAATTAAATTAAATTAAATTAAATTAAATAAAGAAAAGAAACTGGTTTCCAGTACTGGATAGCTAGGTGTTTTGCCTACTTGTGTAATTCCACAGCTGATTGCTGATGCCCTAGGGACACAAAAGAAACACTGAGGTTTTCCATTTGTATATTGAGATATTTACAGATCACTGTCTGGGCAGGCACATTCGGTATCATCTATAGTTTCTGAATATTCTTTGAGGGCAATCCCATGTAGAGTGTATTATAGTAATCCAATGTAATGTAATGTGTGGAAGACATTGGAGAAAGATGGGAAGAGGTTCAGTCTGGGAAACAATCAAACAAGAAAGACAGGAGCCCCCAGTGGGGTAACATCAGAGAAAGAAACCTAGGAAGATTTCACTGTAATGGATCAAGCCATTAAAAGTGGTGATGGGAAGTTTGCAAGCTTCTGCTAATGTAGTTCCTCTAGTTTTATTTCCTGTTTGGCTTACCTGGGAGGACTGACATCCAAACAGGAGTAACTAGGATATGAGTAATGGTGATTAGGGTCTCTTAATGCAATTGGTAAACATGCAATAGCTTGAAAGCCCTCTATCCCCAGCTGCCACATGTTCATTGAGCAGGAACTCAGTCTAAAAGGGCCCCCCAAATTGCAAATCAGTTTTGAGCAGAGGGTTAGGGCCACAATTCCAAAAACGTGAAATTTGGAAGAGACTTAATCAGAGTCTGCTCCTTCCCCATTCAGACCATGACATCCTCCAGGTAGTGGGTACACACTTCTACCACATTACCTGTTTGGTCTAGGGCTAGGATATATAGCTGAATACTATCAGGATATTGATAATATCAGACTCCGTGTCAATGGAAAATTGTCCCAGCAATTTAATGTAGATAATAAAAAGAATAGATAAGTAGGAGCCTTTAGGTAGTATCCTCTTCTCCTCCTACATGGAATGATATCTTCAGAAAGGTGGAGAACCACTACAAAACACTGTCCCCTCCCCTTCAATTCCTTGCAGGCAGATCCAAAGGATACCGTGTTATTGCCAATTATCAAAAGCTAATACTTAACCAAAATTTACGACCTAAAGTCATTTTATTCCTTGCAATGGAGCGCAAGAAGATAGTTTTCCATTCCGTGTATAAAAGCTGACTGCTCTGGATGTTGAATTGTACTTAAATATAGTAGAAAGGCAGCTTTTCCACCAAAGCTGAGGAGGAAAAGCTACTTGAAAAGTACAAGTCAATCCACATTCCATACATAATTCCTTCCTGCAGCTTCCTCAACTCTTCCAAAATCTCTTGCCTCGGATGGAAAGCTAATTTTGACTAAAGATGGCCCTAAGAAGAGTGAACAATGGGCACTTGTATCATATTATTTTCTTTCTCTCCACTAAAACTGTTGGTTCACTTCTCATTTCTTTCCCGCTGTAATAAATTGAATAGACAATCCTGAACATGCCTAATAAGAGTTTACTTAATCCCTTCAGGATTAATATGAAATTTGAGTTTATAAAATGCTGCTTTATTTTCCCAATACAGAAATGGCCCTTCAGTATGAGCTTCTTGACTAGAGATTAATAGGCAACTGGGACATTGCCCAGTTGCTTCTGCCACTGCCAGCACAGGAGTCATTCCAAGAGGCAAGTTGATCTCCAACTGCTTGGTAAGAGTTCAATATTTTTCAATTTTCCATTTGTAGGTTACAATTTTTTCCAGCCTGTGACTCTTTGGTAATACATAAGCCCTACTGGAAAATGGAATCTGCAGTGGTTTCCCATGTCAGTTCATCCACTGAGCTGGCAGCCTCTAAATGTCCCCACAGGGCTTGGAGGAGAGAGAATTCATCCCAACTGAATGACTGTATGTGGTAATTAAGAACTTGTTCGTTGCATCCATCCCGCTGAGAAGGGTAGAATTCGTTCTGATTGGCTGAAATAAACCCTTTCTCTCACAGTTATTGTTCTAATGCAGAGGTGGGGAATGATGGCCCCTTTATGACTTATGGACTTAAACTCCCAGAATTCCTGAGCCAACAATGGCAATAAATGTCATAAAATGGGGCAAAAGTCACTTAAGTGTCTCACTTAGCAAAATAAATGTTGGACTTAATTGCGGTCGTAAATCGAGGATTACCTGTATTTGTAAGGCAGTAGTTATTGCTTACTCATTTATTTACTTTCTCAATTTGGGGGTGGTGGTGATGAACAGCCATAGCATCCTACATCCTCCCTAGTGCCATGGTTGAGTGATGAATGAAATATAGTACATCTCATTTCATTTCATTTCATAACCAAGTCCTATTCCGAAATATACGGGCAGGTGCCAATAATCAGGGTGATTCTATTTCCATCTTCTGGCACCTTCCCCGGTTTCATGTTGCTCTAAAGGACTGGAAGCAGCTACTGGGGTGATTTGCCGCAGAAGGAGACAGCAAATAGGCGACAGTGAAAAAGGTTGCTCCCATTGACAGCATTTTTCCTAAGAACCTGCCAGACATAAAATCAGCAACATTTATTTTAATCCTTCTGGGAGATTCCTGCTTTTCTGCTCTTCCTTTTTTTACACGACCATGGGATTATTATCCCTACTTTCTGGTTGGGCCACAAACCACATAAACATAACTTGCCTGTAGCTTCTCCCCCCCACACACAATAAACTCAATTACTTTTGATTTTTTAAAAAAGAAATATGAGAGCAATAAATATGAAACATTAGTGAGTTGAACAATACCCAACAACTGAGAACAGCTGCCACATTGTAGACTTCCAATAGGACCCATCACAGATTTCTTTCAAGGAATCCCTTCCCCACTTTAAATAAATTCTTTCTTTTCTTCTCTATTAAATTCAGGATGAATCTAATCCGTGGGAAGAAAGATTGGGACAATTGACATGAGAGTTTTCATCAGTTCCTGCTAGTTCCTTCTTATCCCGATCCCAGTCATAATCATAGTCAGACTTTCCCTCTGAGAAAATGGCTTCCATGCATGCAAATTTTTTATCTTTTTGTTGGGGGTAACTTTCTTTAAAAATGATAGTTATATTGTACAAAAGTAGATGGATGGAGATATACTACATATTAATTTCCCTCCTTTAGGAAATGCCTCAGCAGGATCCTGTGCTTATTTTTATTTTTATTATTATTAGTTGTATTATAATCTTTTGTTTATAATGAGGGTATGTTTTATTTACATATTTATTTTTATATATATTTATATTTATTATATTTATTAATTTATATTTCATGTTTCTTAACTGCCCATTTCCCTCAGAGAGAGAGATTCTGGGCAGTGCCCAATATAATCAATAAAATTAAACATTGAAATCAGAATAATTTAGGATTAAAAGTTTTAAAATTATTAAAACAACATTATAAACATTTCAGAAGGTCAAGGATTCCAAAATGGGGGAATTGGACCTGTAAATATAGGCAACCTGTGTGTGTGTGTGTGTGTGTTTGTGTTCATGGGGCCAGCCAGCCCCACAACTGGGAGGGCCTCTTTGTCCCCCATGCAAGACTACACAGTCAGGTTTTGATCCCTTGTGCGGAAAGTCATGAGACTGGGGGCTTTCCTCAACTCTAAGGGCAAGATGTTCCACAATTCCCACAATTTTTTTTAAAAAATGCTATCTATGAATAAAGAGGCATAGAAGTCCATTTCTGTGAGCAAAACAAGAAAACCAGTGCTCTACTCCACTTTATAGAAGTAGGAGCTCCTTTAACTCACGAGGGCTTCGCTTAAAATCTAATTGAAGTGAATCCTGCCTCCAAATCGCCACCATAATTATCACCATCATTATTGAGTTAGGGTGACAATGACCAATAGTTCCACTATTATTACTACTCCTTTGTTCAGTAATTAGAGAAGAAAATAGGGAATTCTGTTACCCCCAAAAGGATAACAGGATTGCCAATATGATGAGCCTGGGGTATCTGGGATAGTTGAAAGGTAGAATTATGAACCTACCAATCTAAATTGAAAAACAACCATGACAGCAAAAATGTATTAATAAAACATTTTCCACAAAGCTGTGTAAATACTCCGGAGGGCTCTAAACCATTTGCAAAGGGAATGTTTGTGAACGAAGTAGGGGGGGGGGAGAAGAGCAATGCTAAAATGACCTTGTGATTTTCATGGACTCCCTGCCTATTTAAGAATGTTTCCTAAAAAACATCGGAAGAAGCCAAATGTCACTGGGTGTAAAAAAAAAAAACCCCAAGGTCAGCCCCTGATTCTCATGCTGCCATTGATAGTTTCTGGGTGTGAAAAGAAACAACAGGAAAATGGAAGTCTTTGTCAGAAGAGAAAGAGGAACGGAAGAAAGGAGAGCAAAATCTAATTTCTGAAATAGATGATCACTTTATAAGTAGTCCAAGTGAGGCCCTTAACCATGGCTAATGAACCTTTGGCCCTGGCCCATCTCCCAGCGATTCTTCCTTTTGTACTCACATCCTACTGCTGAGTCTCTGCCGGAGACACTTGGATTCTCAGAAGCGACAACACTCCTTATGATCAAACATATAGGAAGGAGGGGGTTGAGGTTGAGGGGAGGGGAAAGCTCATGCTGGCTATAATGGATACATCTGGCCTTGCCGTGTTTGTCCATCATATTCAGTGTTTGTTCTGAGCAGCACGGTGGAGAATTTGGAGCAGCGTGTGTGAGCCGGAGTATGTGGGAGAAGAGTGCAAAGTGGCAGTGTGCTTGCAGGGACTTGACTAAATCCCTGCTAAGTGAATGCTCTCTCCCCTTCCCCACTACTCCTTACTGTGTTTTATCACAATTCACTTTGTAGTCAGATGAATGAAATCACTGGGAAAAGGAATGTGACTCCCGATGAGTGTTGTTTTTAAAACATCATAAATCTACTGGCCGCTTGTTGGGTTTTTTGGAGGAAGAGGAACCGTGCAGACAACTCTTGGTGTGACTTATTTATCCATAGATGCATGTGTGACTCTTCTCCCATCTACTGTAAATGGAGGAACCAAATGCTACTACTGAAAAATCCCATAGATTGAGGCATAGAATCCCCACACTGTCATCAGTATCTGTAATAATTTTACATCCGGTAACTTTGTTTTATCTAAGAGCAATTTGTCAGGCCATTGTACATCAAAACAACTGTACAGAAGGACAGTTTTTTTCCCCCATGCCTTCACTCTGCTAAACAAATAATTCCCACAACACCGTCTTATGCCTTGAGATGTCAAACCAACCTAGTAGGGCTGTATTACTATTATCCTTCTCATCTTTCCTATTACATATTTTCTTAGCTTCTTATGACTATAACTTTGTTGTTTGTGTCTTATGATTTATATTGATTGCTTATTTAGTATTTTATGACTATCACTGAGTGTTGTGTCCTATGATTTATGATGATTGTAATTTATGATTTTGATCATGATTTATCACTTGTTGCTTGTATGTAAACTGAGAGTTTATGCACAGGGGACAAATTCCTTGTTCATCCAATCACGCTTGACCAATAAAGAATTCCAGTCTTCCATTCCAATCCAATCTTAAGCTGATACTTGCTAGAAATCTGCTTAAGAAATGAGGAATTCCTAGATTTTAGACTTTGGCAGCAATGATGATCAAGATGGTCAATTTTGGTGTGGAATCTGCTTCTTCTTTATCTCTTCAATTTGTGCTAGGAAAGCAGCCTCCAATTTTTAAAAGGCTGGATCTTTGGAAATGTGTGGTTTCCATTCATATGAGCAAACAACATCCAGTGGGCATAAAACCAGAGCTTGAAAAGATCTTAGAAGTCATCAAGTCCAACCTCTTCCTTGCTCATAGTGAACACTGGTGGGCCATTGGCATAGAAGCCACATAATTCATGCATGCCTACCTTTTGCTGTCATTTAAGCTGAAAGGGGAAAATGACAAACAAATTCTTATCTATTTCTCCCAGCCTATAGAGCTGACTGATGTGATGTGATCTGGGATAAGTTTGAGACTGATAGTCCAGAGGAAGTAAACAGGGAACCTGGAATTGTAATCCTGGGCACTTATATGTTAGATCCATGCTCTTCTTGGCTGGTCACGGCCACTAGGAAGGGAGCATGTGGATATGGATCCATGCAATACTAAATGACTCTCTGAGTGAGGAGGTGGTTCCAAGGGCTTTGAAAGAGGCAGTTATGTGCCCCCTTCTCAAGAGGTCGTCCCTGGATCCAATCAACCTGAACAATTTTCATCCAGTCTTCAACTTTCTACTTCTAGGGAAGGTTGTTGAAAAAGTGGCATGCCTCCAGGTTCAGAGGGCTATGGACAAAGTAGATGATCTGAACCCTTTCCAGTCAAAATTCATACTGAGGTACAGTGTTGAGATTGGTTTGGTCATGGTTGTTGACTACCTGCTATGAACTTGAAATAGAAGTGTTGCATCCATCCTGGTTCTCCTCAACAGTCTTTGATACCATCAGCCATAGTAGCCTTCTGGACCAGCTGAGAGGTTTAGAAGTTGGAGGCACCATTTTGCAATGGTTCTCCTCTTCCATCCAGTGCTAGTTTGAATCAGTATGGTGATAAAGAAACAGTCAAAACCCTCTTCTCTCCTTTTTTCAGTTTCTACAAGAAATTACTGACTAAAATCATCTGTTAGTACAAGATCAGGTATCATCAATATGCCTTGCCCTTGGATCTTCAAGTGAAGTTATATTCTAGTAAGGGATAAGGGCTACAAGGATCTGATTGGGAAAGGACAAGTTGCAGCTCAATTCTGCCAAGACAGAATGGTTCTGAGTCCTCTGAATTCTGGATTTGGAGTATTTCCATCTTTGGTTGCGAATAGGATACTGTTGCTCCATTCGGTGCTGGTGCTAACTCTGCTAGTCCTCCTGGATTCACAGCTCTTGCTCAAAAGACAGCTTCCTTATATGGCAACCAATAACTTCTCAGGACAAAATGGAGCAAGAGAGTCAGTTCTAATTCAGGAAGGGTTTTCTGGAAAGAGATAAAGTAGGTTTGGATAAATAGGAAGAGAAAAGTAGTCATAATGAGAAGTAATGGAGTGCTGGACTCCTCAGTCCATGTGTTCATCTATCTTCCTTACCCTCCACGCCTTTTATCTTATTGTTGAATAGAACCAAAGTTGGAATTAGTTAGGTTTGGTAAGTTTTCCTAGACTACATTGATTTGAAAGTTCTCCAATCAATTCAACTTCAAGTTAAATTTCAAATTCCAATTGCTTTTTCAATGGATGCTGACATTTAAAACCTAATTGCAAACACCCAGCACGCATCAACTGTGACTCAGATACACATGTAAAAAAGCTAAAAGAAATTGGATTCAAATACATAGAACATATAGATGATTTTAAAGATCAATATTCCATTGAAGCCAGAACACTTCCTTTTAGGACTAGCGGATATATAATCAGAAAAAATATAGAACATTATTTCAAGATTTGATTTCTGAAGCAAAATTACTATATGCACAGAAAGGGAAAGATTTGGCTTTAACCGCTATGGAGGAATGTTTGATGAAGTTGACAGACTTTGCTGAAATGTATAAACTGATTTCCTTGATCAGAGAACAGACATCAGACATCATCTATTGGATTGATGATTTGGAACCTCTTATGGATTTTTGTGTAAAATGGGAAAAAAAGAACTTGTGATTTATGAGTTTGATTATTAGATACGATAGATTATAGAAAGAAAAATAACTTTAGAGAGAGAGAGGTTAAAATATATCTGTACTTATAACTGCTGTGAAGGATATTGGAAGCCATTTTCCATATCTTCCCCCGCCTCTTTTCTGTTTTTCTTCAACGCTTTTTCTTTCCTTACACTTTTTGCTTTTACTTTGATTTCTTTCTTTTTCTTTCTTTTCCCTACTTTTTATTCATTTGCATTGTTTAAAAGTTTCAGTAAAAATATATTTAAGGACAACAACAAGCGTGATTCAGATACATGCTCTGTGCTTCCTGTAGCGCAATGACAAATTTTGCTCTCTTGAGTTGTCCACTGAATATTAGGAAAAGGAATTATTAGGAGCAGCACAGATAAATCTTCATTGGGGGTGATACAGAAGGAATATAGTACCTAGCTATGTTAAGAGGCTATAACTGGGAATTGCAAGAGGCAGCTGATCAGGGCCCTGAATTAGCAGATTATAACCTTCACTTTACTTCAGACGGTAAATTCATTCTTACTTTTAGGAGAGAAATAGCAGAATAAAAGAGTTGGAAGGGACCATGTAGGTCTTCTAGTTCAACCCCCTGCTCAAGCAGGAAATCCTAAATTATTCCAGACAAATGGCTGTTCAATCTCTTCTTCAGTCATCACAACTTGCAAACTGTTCCACTGATTAATTGTTCTGTCAGGAAATTTCTCCTTAGTTCTGGGTTGATTTTCTCCTTGATTAGTTTCCATCCATGCTTCTTGTCCTGCCTTCAGGTGCTTTGGAGAATAGCTTGACTCCCTCTTCTAAGGGACAACCCCCTCAAATATTGGAACACATTCAATGAAAGTTCAGACACACTAGTCCTTTCCCTCACAAATGGATAAACTTCATAGGAAAGCCGGTTTGGTGGGTCTGTAAGAACTTCAGAGATGGAGCAGTGCATTGATTCTTAGTTACTGAAAATGGAAGCTGAAGAAGAAATGAGCAGTCCTCCAGAGAAGCACAGTGACCGAAATAGCCATATGATACCATAAAACTAATACAAAATGACAGTAACAGAAGAGGTGACCGCAACATTACCCTTAGCCTTTTATAGATTTCAGCTGTGTATGGCTACTGCATTTTTCAGTTATATTTTCCTTCTCTGTAACTTTGGTAAACAACCATACACGGGTAAGAGAGTCCAAGGCATCTGAACCCTTGGAGGCTCTGAAGCGGCTGGGATTGCTGTTCTCTGCAAGACCACCCTGTGACCAGGAAAGAAATTAGAAATGTGGAGGGCTGCTGAGCACTACATTTTCACAGCAGATCAACACACAAAGTTATTTAAGCACAGATGTTTCTGTAATTGTGATACACTGGGAAAGTTTGAGGCTCAGCGTTTGGACTTCAATGGCTCCCAGATTCACACTTCCACCTGCGTTTTGTGGTGGTCTAAAAAACCTTCCTACACAGTAATGTAAACCATGTGCTAAGATGTGTTTGGCTCAGAATCTTGCTAACACTTCCCCCCACCCCAACCCAAACACACATGCACTTCTCCCAACTTTTTCTTACTCATCTTTAAGGTTACTTCTTCATTTTCATTTTTAAGTTTTTCGACACGCAATAAAATGCAATGAAACATAACGCAATCAAATAACAGAAGACCGGGGTAGCTCTTGAATTAGGCTGTACGGAGGGCATGCTGGGGAAGGGAGCGAGTTTTGAGATACTTCAGTGATTAATGTTCTGGCCTCAAGTGAGAAATGTGTACACTAATCCCAATTAGGCCTTGAGGACCTCTCTATGGAAACCAAATAATCTAATGCACTTAGCATCCGGCTTGCCTTAACAAGGCATTTGAGCTTCCACAAATGTGTTTGTGATTATAATAAATGTTCCTTGCCATTGGAACACTGGGCTGTGCACAGCAGGTTATGTGTTGGTTTGGGGATTCCTTGTAATTCATCTTTTTGTAATTCATGACTGATGAGCAGAGTGGATATGATTGGTTCTGAGCTTAGCCTTGGAACACCTAGTGTACCATTGTGAGAGAGTTTCCATTAATTCAATAGGATCCCCCTTCCCCAGGTTTTAAATGCAAATTTATTATTTTCACCCCCAAATGTTTGCATTCTACTGTTTGAACCATGGACTCTCGTTTAACAGGAACTAGGGGAGACCTCAAAGGTTGTCAGCATCATTCTTTATCTAAATGGCAGTATACTGTAATTAATGCCAAAATAACTTTTTTCTCTTTCTTCCTCCTTTCTTCTCTTCCTCCCCTTATTAAACAAGAGTTCAAGCTCAATTGGCAATGGTTTAAATTTATTTTTGTGTCTGATCTAAAGTAGGAAATACTCTCTATTTGCTTCATTGTAATTTAATGTATTTCTCCTTTTCCTTCTCTGGGTGCAGGGAAATAAGCACAACAGTAAAGAGTAGGAAATCCTGATTTAAACATTACTAGCTGGTCTCTACCAACAGAGACCCAGCTGTTGGAGAAATTTCACAAAAAAATAGGGAAGGACATTTTGCCTTAGGCTGTATACCTTCACCATGCAAGAGGAAACTGCCTCTTAATAAGAAAATGAAGAAATCCTAAGATAATTTTAACAATGATCCATCAAATTATAATCTAAACCTTAATAATACATTAGATGTCAATATTACTTGAAGAAGAAATCTCTATGGAAATAAACGAATGGTTCCACGAATCTCTCTCTCTCTCTCTCTCTCTCTCTCTCTCTCTTTTTCTTTTAACAAATTTTGCTTACATTTACAGAGCTATTTGAAATCTTCCTTTTGCTGAGAGGGAACACGCATACAATTAGCATTCTTTCTAGATGAAACATGCCAAAGTTTACATGGCTCGTCTTTGCCGACTAACTATAATTCTTGGGACACCTTTAAAAGTATTCAGGATTGTCTCTTGAACTGCCAGTTTATAATTCTTTGATATCACACCTTTACTAGATGGTTCAGTTTGCTTTTATTCAAAATTTGCCATGAGCTGGAATCTGACCTTACTGCCTTTCCTTTCCTTTCCTTTTTCCTTCCATTCACAGTTGCCAAGAAGAGCACCAAAAGTAGAATAAGCCTTATAAAGCCATAGCATATTTGTGAAGTAAATCTCATTCATTAGGTTCATTTTGGCATTGTCTCTTGAAATGAAAAAAAGCACCTCGCCATGCTTCAAGAGTGGTTTTCATAACACTATTCTATGCAGTGTTACAGAATAAATACTCATACCTAGAGCTGAACTCTTTCTAGTCAGGCTTCTTATCTATCATG
>JANHFO010009463.1:0-18026 GCA_032468095.1 Pareas carinatus | reverse complement strand
GGTTCGGCTGGGATGGGAAGGCATTGTTCTCCATCCCTCACGCTGGGCGAGATTTCTCAGGGCAGCCGGGACAGAGATATTGCAGGATGGAAGGCTGAGCAAGAGGGGGCAGCGATGGGGAGCTCGGCAGGCCGCTCTCAGCTGCCTGCCGGACCTGAGGCCCACCCAGATATTGCCACAGACCACCAGTGGTCCACGACCCATAGTTTGGCGAACACTGCTCCACAGAGTGTAGAATTTGTAGAGCAAATTTCTTTGACGGAAAGGATTTTGGGTCGGAAACTAGCTTTTTTCTCTCAATGTGATTAAGGCAGAATGAAAGGAGAGAAAGGATATGTTGCAACAGGTCCAGGTGTATCAAGTATCTCATTCATGGAAAAGAACATCTGTGTATTTAGTGGGAGCATTCTCTTTTAGACATGTCCCCAATGGTCAGACAGAAGGAAATACAAAGTAATGTGTGGTGCATAATCTGTAAATCTTTTGTCTCCATACAATCTTTACTGCGTGAAAATAATAGCACCCCAATAGGGCTTCATTTAAAATTGGATAGCTTGAGAATTAGTAGGAAAACAGCAACAAGAATAGATCTATAAAGTCCAACAATGGCAAGCTTCCCAGTGTTGTCATTAGGAAAGGATTTGGGGGCAGATAGCAAGGCCTCCGCTCAGCACAACAAAGAGAATACTCAAATGTAGCTGGGCTGGCTTGCTACACTGTTGAAGTAACAGACATTATAAGCATTATCATCAAAAAACGCCCGATAAGATCTTGAAACTAGAGTCTAAGATTATCTAACTGTACCACTGAATATCATTTCCCAGAGCATATCCAAGTTTCTGAATGTTCTCATAACTTATTGAGGAGATCCTCCACTTTGGAACAGTCACAATGACATGTACATGACAGTTTTGACTAAAATGCTTATAAGATAAATGTGAAAACACAACAGGAATTCCTGGCTAGGTTGCAAATTTGCCAGAGGCCTCACCAGGTTTGTTCTGATGGATTTGTTACAAATTACCACCTGGGGAATATAAGATAATTTATAATGTAAAGAGATTCTCCTACTTGAGAAACTAATCAACTCTTTTGCAAAAATTGAGTATCTGTGGACAGACCCTAAGGTCACATGAGATTTTGGAAGCCTGATACTGCTGCTCAAACTGTTGACTGATTCTGCAGATGGAAATATTTGTCTGATGTCCATAGATTCATTAAGAATACAGAAACGAGTCTAAGAATTATAGATGAAAGTTACCTAAACAAAGGATGCTATGAATTGACTTCATTTCCAATACTGTTGATATTAATGAAAGTTTTGTTCTCAACTCAGCATTTTATTTTAGTAAGCCACCAGAGTTGCAGGAGCGAGATGGGCAGTGAAAATAAATAAACAAATAAATAAGTAAATTTCAGCAGCAACTCCAAATGTGATTCAGACAACCCATGTGATTTTTGAAGACCAATCTAAACATCATAAAAATGGACGTTAAAAGCAAAAAAACATATATGCACAAACAATTTTTTTAGAGGAACATAAACCCATGGATCTACCATATCCTTCATGCAGTTTTTCTAACTTTCTTGGAAAGAGTATGCTTTTGGAGCAGAATCAATGAATGATGAGAAATGTGATAACGTTTCTGCTGAGAGACTATATATCAATGGTGGATTACACACAGGCAGGTTGTTGGGGGTTTTCTGCCACTCCAGAACCTCACAGTTTTGTAGGCATAATTTAGTGTCAGACGAATGAATGAATGAATGAATACACACACATACACATGCACACAGACATATAGGGAAAGTGAAAAAGAGTATGATAGAAATGTTCAAGTCCATCCCATTAGGGAAAAGGCAGAGAAGAGTTCCCAGCTCATTTTAAATCTTTAATCTGGCACTGCCAGATCTTCTTCAGCTTTCTGCATCCTCATCCTCATCCTCATCCTCATCATCTCCCTGATTGAAAAAAAAGGCTCCTAATCCCTGATTTGTATCATGGGGACTTTTGTCTGGAAACATACCATTGTCCCAAACCATAGCATTAAATGAAATAAGACAATGTAAACATAGCCATAACTAGTATAATTATTATAAAACTCTGTTTAGCATTATTAGCAAGTAAAGATTTCTTGACAGAGAAGACAAATGATGCTTGTACTCTGCCCCTAATGATTTCTTACCTGTTAATGCTTTTGTTTTTCCCATTTGGAATCTACTAAGGAATATTATTTGACAGTATTGCATATGTGTAAAAACTAGCAGCCCAAGGATGCTGTGCAGTTAAAGGAAAACTAGTGCCTAGTCTGAAGTCCTTGTGTATTTACTCAGAAGTAAGCCTCACAATGTCCAGTAAAATGGTTAGGATTGCATTTCCCATAGCAAAAGTTTTGCTCTAAAAGAACTAGTTCTGTCTTAAAAAAACAAACACACAGACGTTTGACACAAATCACTTATAGTAATTTTCTTAAAAAGCAGTTAAAAAAATTAGGTCACATTACTTGCCCCCCCTCTTTTTACAAATACAAGTTGGATGGTACAAATCTTTTCATTGTTATGTTTTCCCATGAAATAATTTAGCTGCGCTCTACCACGTATAACTAGATTTCATAGTGCAATGACTTAAAAAGATTCTTCTTTGTTTCTGTGGCTACATTTTTTCTACTTTATTTCTGGCTTGCCTTCTCGTGCATTTTTTTTTTGTAGCAGCATTAGCAATATTTAAGCCTTATTGTTTCTTTAAGAATGCATTTACCTTCGGGATACATTTGTAATAATATTTGGAAACAATGTTCAATTTATAATTAAAGCTTCACCTACTTCTTGCCCACAAAAATGTGGACAGTCAAGCCCAGTCTAAACTCCCAAGAGGCATTTCTTAATTGTGATTTGCTGTAGTGTTATTTAAAAGGGGTCACTAGGTTAAAGCTATTTAAGCCTATTTGCATGGAACAGAATGGTCTTTTCTGCTGGCTTATATCAAAATTATGTTGCTCATTACATGAGGCTAACAGAGAAATGCTCACAGTATATTTTAATAATTTGGATTTGTTTTAGTTCCCCAGAGGGACGAGATTCATATTATGAGGTAAAACATATCACTGTTATCTGCTATTGCACTGAGACCAAGAACAGCAAGATACCTGGTCCCAAAGGGGTAATGTTGTGAGCACAAACAGTCCCTGAGACAACCTCCAAGCAGAGTAATGTATATGGGGTGTCGGGGACCCCAGAAGCAGTTGAAGAAGTGAGCAATGTGTGCTATGCAATTTCCCAGTTTTTCTCACCCAGCTTGCTGCTCTTCCCTGTGAGGGAACATGGCGTTTGTTAGCATTGAAATACATTTAGAAAATCTATTACACTGGCCACTTCATGAAGAATGGGGTGTTCCTTTTATGTTCTTTTCTTCAAGTGTACTGATGGGTTACACAAGTGACTTTTATGTTTATGTGAGACAGAGACCCTTGAATCATTCTTAACTCTAGTGGCTGCCATGACTAGTCTCCCTCTCCCTCCCTCTCTTTAAATATACTCTATTAACTCTTGTCAAAAGATTAAAAGAAATTCAAAGAAAAGAATTAAGAAGGAAAAAAACAGAAGGGAACGGGTAAAGAATTAAAAAAACAGAAATGGGAAAAAAGTAACTTACAACTTTCTTTGATACCGTTACAATTATAAAATATCTTAAACTTTTGAGCTAAAATTAAATAATACACAGCATTCCTATAATCATAAACATTTCTTTCCAAATAGGAACATTTCTGATCATCAAATTTCAAAAATTAATATAGCATTTCTTTTGGATTCTTGCAAAAAGTCCAAAGGTGGTGTCCATGTAGAAATAAAGCTAGACAAATTCTTTTCTTTAATGGAGATAGTTCATTTCAACACCTCAGCCAGTTGACTTCACCACCTATTCTTCCATTATGGGAATCTCTAAGTCTTTCCATCTCTGTGCATAAAAGAGTCTTGCTGCAGTCCAAGTGCAATTTTCTTGGCAAGATTTTGAAAGTGGTTTGCCTTTGCCTGTTTCCTAAGGCTGATAGAGAGGGACTGGCCAAAGATCACCCAGATGGCTTTGTGCGTAAAGCAGAACTGGTACACGAGGTCTTTTGAGTTCTAGCCTAGTATATTCATCAGTACACCAATCTGGTTTTCCTACCGGATGAAAAAAGAAAGTAGAACTGAGTTTTAAAATCTGATTTAAAACTCCCAAAAGGAGAAGGACTAGATTTTCTTTGCCTCTACACAGGATTCCAGTTTGGATCAGGTTACTGTGTGTTTACAATTAAATATAATAAACCAGGAAATGTAACAAGCTATTAATGCTATTTACAAATCATCTAATTTAGCCCTTGGTCTGTAGCAATTTTATCCAGCTCCTCTGGGATTAGAGTAGCTATAGATAAAAACAGCCACCACTCCAATTAAACCAAAAGAAAAGTCAGTGGATCGGGAGGCTACCTTGCTGATTTCAGCTTATAATGAAGATTTTTACTGTTTCACTTGTTCCTTATTAGATGGGTTAGATATAGAAAAACAGGCTGAGGCAAGCATATAATCTCCTTTGCCTTGACATCTGCACCTTCAGACAAAATAAAAGAGGTGGGCCTCACCATGCCATGAGATGATGGGCTCAATTAATTAAACATAGGCCAATCTTCTGTTCGCTTGTCATTGCATTCTGCTAGACTGGAGCAATTTTAAACATCAAAACCTGTCTTTGAGGGGGAAAAACATCACTGAATGCAGTGAAGAAAACCTAGAATGGGAGAAATTGGTTTCTTTGTTTCTCAGTTTTTTAGACCCCTTCCATTTGAAATACTTTACAAATAAGTGGAGATCATGCTACTGTACCCCATCTGCCAAAGTCCAGGAGATGATAGCAAGATTTCTGCCTACATGTGTGATGTGACCTCATTCTCTTTGTGGCCTTCATCTGTTTTTGTGTAATTTAACATTATCAGGATTTCTCTGAGTTCTCTTGGGCTAATCAGTATAAATTCAGATTTTGCCCTGTCTTTTACCTCTATCTTAAGAAATTCAGTATTATTCTGAACACCGAAAATGTTTCTCATTTTTATTCAAACAGAAATGCAACTTTGCTGACCGCCAATAATTTTGGCAGAGTAACTTTTTTCTCTCCAAGCGGTAGAAGGCACCTTAGATGATGGTTACTTTTTTAATTTTCTGTAGCTCATGGTAGCACATCTTCTAATTCACTTTTGTTATATAGCAATTGCCCTTTTGTCTGGAGAGTTGAAGGAAGATGGATTGGCGAATTTCCAAGGAGAAACAGAGCAAGATGAATGACCTCCACCTCAGTATGACACCTGGAGCAAAGTCTTATCTTTAAGGTAAATGGATCACAATGTTGCTGCCTGCTTATTTTTTTTTCACCTTCTGTTTGAAGAGTTCCTCTGATTAATTGCTGTCTAGTAAATGCTGCTGTTAACTAATGTCAGGTCTAATTAACCTGGGAGGCCTTCCTCTAGTACTTCAGTCATCTTCCTGCCAAGGAAGAGGAGGCCATTGGCTTGGAGAGTTGTGAAGATGGTCACGTTTTGACCACTAGTTTATTTGTTTTGGGCCTGGTTTGCTATTCCTGTTGCAATGCCTGGCGACAGCTTTCTAGCCTTTCCCAGACTATCTCATTGGCCTGCTGCTGCAGCAGGAATCACATGAATTCAGAAGTGTTTTCTTTGAAAACTTCTGGTCATTCAGACACTTGGAGATGAGGTTTCATGTTGCTGAAGTATCATACAGTTCTCTGAGGCCTTTTTTTTTTTAAAAAAAAAATCTCTCTCTGAGAAATCCGGGAACAACCTCTTGAAAAAGAAATACTTTTGCATTGTACAGGAGGACCAGTATCCAGGAGGGAGCAGGGAGAAAGTCTGGGGAGAAGCGGAAGAGTGGGTGGCAATAGTAGTAACATAGCAAATCATCTATAGAATCTCTTTGCATTGCCAAAATTAACATACACAAGGTATTCGGTATCAAAGTTCTCTACATTTGGCTCCACAAACACAATATCAATTGCAAAAACAAAACCAAGGAGTTCATGCTGATTAGTTCAATAAAATCTGTTTCATTACAAGCATCGGGGAAAAGAAGCTCTGAAGGACCAATTGATGTTCCTGTGGCTTCCTGGTGTTGAGACAAGACTGTGAACACTTGCACCAACATCCTACTGTTCCATGGGTTGGGGGTACTGTGGCAAGCAGACCACAGGCTTAATGAAGGAAACTGTGCTCAGAAATGAAATGTTGCCTTAGGTTTTTAACGCTAAACAGCTGTTGCTAAGCATCTTCACACAGTTATTAACATCCCTTTGAAGAATATTTTTGGTGGATGTTTAGGTTGTTGATGAGACCTACTATTGCTTACTTCTTTGGGGCACTTCTCCACTTGCTGACATTAGTTTTCAGGCAAGTCTAATGTGTGCAACTATGTATTCTCTCACATACACACTAATGAGTGTAACACTTTGTTGTAGAAACTTTAAAAGCTTAAACATTTCTATTTCAAAGAAAAAAAAGTCTGACTTCTTCCTTGACACTCTGTCAGAACACTAGTTTTAAAATTGAACTCTTAGATGTTCACTTTTAGATACTAGATAGTTTCCTTTTAAGAAAACTATATATTTGTTGCTAATCAAAGTACATATTTGGCAATCAGTTATGATAAATGGTGGGAAAATCTGTAGGATGAAGTACAGCTGCACCATATTCCAAAAAATATAAGTGAGAAAAATAACTCCTATTTTTTTTTCCTAGACTGAAAACTTGTGGATTTACTTACTTGTTCCCTATGGAGCAATTGACCTCAGCCACGATTGGATGACCTTCTGTAAGAGATGCTGGAGTAATGGATTCCTGCATTGAGGAGAGTGTTGAAGCTCTCTTTTCCTCAACTATCCCTACGGTCTATGATTCTAAGTTACCCTATCTCTCTTAAGATAAAGATTATGGGTTTCTGTTAGAAAATTATCCTACTTGGAAGACCAAACTCTCTTAGTCTAGCAAACATCCTCCAAAGGGTCTGAGACAACTGGCCACCACTGACTGGCCACCACCACCAGGGGATCGTCCTGTCGCCATGGGGCCACCTGGCCACATAATTTTGTGCCGCTGTTCATCACGCCGCCAGGGAGGGTGGTGGAAGAGGACAGGATGTGCATCGGTGGTGGATTCCCCGTGCCTCTTTCCGTGTGTGTGTGTGTGTGTGTGTGTGTGTAAAAAAGGGAAAAGTGAAGAGAGAAAGGATGGATGGATCCCCCGTGCCTTTTTTTCTCGTGTGTGTGTGTGTGTGTGTGTGTGTGTGTGTAAAAGGAAAAAGGGAAGATAGAGGATGGATGGATCCCTGTGCCTCTTTCCGTGTGTGTGTGTGTGTGTGTGTGTGTGTGTATGTGTGTGTATGCACTCAGCCCCATGAAACCACATCTTTTCTTGGCTTTGCCTCTTCTTCTTGGATTTCTGCAGCTTTAAGGAGGGGTGGTGGAAGAGGGCGGGATCTGCGCCAGCGGCAAGTGGGTGGGGGTGGAAAAGGGGCATTTGGGATTCCCCCTGTGCGTTTTCACCCCCACGATTTGCCCTTTCCTTGAGAGGCACAGCCTTGTGCGTGATCTGGAAAGAAACGGAGAGAGCACACATGCACACACACATGCACACCCACACACACACGCACACACAGACAGAGGCGCGGACATCCATCTATCCTCTCTCTCTCGACTCTTTTCCCCTTTTTACACATCCGCACATACACGCACGCACGCACGCACACACACACACACACACACACACAAGAAAAGAGCTGTCCCTCCTGTTCAAGGAGTCTAATATGGGGAGAGGGGGGAATGGAGAGAAATTGATGGTGGTGGCCAGTCAGCACTGGCGACTTATCCCATCCCCTCCTCCAAATTCCATGTAATCCATCCTTGTCATTTGCACAGTGATATCACAATACATGTGGCTTCATCTGCCGCTCGCTACATATTCCCTGCATATTCCCCTGAATTGCCAATTGAGCCTTAAGATTTAGAAAAAACAATATCTGGTAATACAAATGATCTCTAAGCTCTTATGCATACTAGTACTGGCTTTATACCCAATTGCTGTTTTGCTGATTGCCAGACTGTTATTCATCAAAATGTGTGGGCAAACAAATTCATGTAATCCTCTGCCAGATCCACTCCAGTTTATTTCACATTTACCTTAACATCTTTTCCCTGGGAAAACAATCCGTGCATCGTTCAGAAGCAGAACAAGACATTTTTTTAAAAAAATCCTTGGCTTTTGGTAAAAGTCAGAATGAACTGGGCCAGAACTGAATCCTTATCATTGAACATTTAATTTTGCTCCTAACTGGGAGCAAATGTAACCCCAGCGTCTTGATCAATCAATGTGCCACTGTCTCCTGGAGAGAGATACGTAGGGAGAATAATTCCTTTTAATAAAAACCGATGACTTGATAGACATGCTCTCGACTTCTCTCTCGCAGTGGAACTAGGAAATTGCCACTTTTGTTTTATCATCTCTGTGTTGAAACAATGAGTTGTGTTGTATTGAGGACAGAGTTCAGGCCAAGATTCACTGTGAGCCTTTGTCTGACTCCAGTCAGAGCCTAAGGGGACATGTGGCTGCCAAGCAATTCCACAGTAGTGTTACCTTTACAAATGAATATATCGTTTGTCTTGTCTTTTTATTCTTTCTTGGTGCTATTTGATATGATTGATTTTTCTTGACTTTCCCTGCTGAAGGATCCCACCTTTGGTGAAACTAAACTCCCCCTTTTATGGTATTACAATTTAGTTTGTCGGTCTTCACATTCCTCTTGTGGATATCTAAATCCCTCGTGGATGTGGGAAAAGGTTCTGTAAAACCCAAACTGTCGTTGTAAATTTGAAACATGGAGAGGAGTAAACAACAGGGATCAATTTGCATTAATATACCTCCAAAAGTATTTTCATGTAACTGCATAAGGCATAGAAGTGATTGTCCCTCTCTCTGCAAACTGTAACAATATTGAATAGTGTATAATAGGCATTGCCAAGCAGTGCTACTGTTACTGGCAGCATGCATGGGATGTTTTTTTATAGTGAACTCTCTATGAAGATTTTTTTAGCACTGATAATGTTACCTAATTGGGTAATGAAACATCTGCAAGAAAACAACCATACCCAGAGACCTCTTCATTTCAACCTTGAGCTACAAATATTTTCCTTTATTGGTACCACATATGGGCGTCAAACACTTCAGAAAGCATGGAAATGGAAAAAAATTGCCTGCAGACACTAGTACTGATGATGTTACTTAGTTTGGGTAATGAAACATCTGCAAGAAAACAGCCAAACTCAGAGACCACCAAGAATACCTCAAAGATCTGTTGGTGCAGCTTCTCTTTAGATTGAGCTGTCATCTGGTGGGGACAAATCCATTACATGCTAAGCCTTCATTTATTTTATCATCAGCATCCACCAAGGTGAATTGTCTCTACAATACAACTTATTGGAAACAAAAAGTTAAAGGGACAACTACTCAAGTCTGGGAAAAGCAATACAATCTAGGCTATCAGGACTAGTCAAGATGAGGCTCCAGAGTTCTTTAAGTTCCTTTGCTAATCTCAAAGCTTCACCAATTTTAATAGCTGAATATTGACAGAACAATTTCCTGCCATTTTGAATGACAAAACATAAAAAGTCGTCAATAGCCATGTCCATGTCCCACTCTAGGCTTCCACCACTGGGGCTGTTGGTTGCCCCCAAATGGAAGCCTGTAATCCTGTGTAACTAGGTGCTATGAATACATTTCTCTGAATGTATATGCACAGAGTCACATTGCACATTAGCTATTGCGTTGCTTTTGTAACAGCTGCTTTTCATATAAATGGCAATAGGTATATGGAAGAAATGGCAGCTTTAAAACCCTAACCTTGATGTGTATTGTAAGAAGACAAATTCATAAGAAAGGTCTTAGAAAAAAATAATATTCCTGGATTATTGGAACATTCAGAATAAAAAGCAAACCCTCAAACCATAAACTTGGGGAGATAATATTGGCTACAGTGTACAGTGGTACTCAGTGGCTCAACAGCTAAGATGCTGAGCTTGTAGATTTGGAAGGTCGGCAGGTTGGCAGTTCGAATCCCTAGTGCCACATAACCAAGTGAGCTCCCGTTACTTGCCCCAGCTTCTGCCAACCTTGCAGTCCGAAAGCAAGTAAAAATGCAAGTATAAAAATAGGGACCACTTCAGTGGGAAGGTAGCAGCGCTCCATGCACCTTAGGCGTTTAGTCATGTGGGCCCCACGACCATGGGGACATCTTTGAATAGTGCTGGCTTGGAAACGGAGATGAGTACCGCCCCCAGAGTCGGACCGACTAGCATGCATGTGTGGGGGAAACCTTTACCTTTTTACAGTGGTATTATGACCCTAAATAAATGATTTTCAATTTCTTTCATTCAAAACTGTTACTAGTCCTTTGGTGGAAACGAATAAACACTTCCAAATCTTTACAACAGGGTAATAGATCTAATGGAAGACAAGTGGCAATAGCTTTACTAGATGTCTAGGAAAGAGAATTTTAGAAGATGAAATAGAATTGTTGCTGCATTATTAAAGATACAGTGTACTTCCCTTTTAAAAAAAAATCCAGTTATCCTGAAATAGAAGAAGCATGGCAATTTTTAAAGTCAAATGATAACACATCTCTTCAAATGTCTTGACGTTGGACAATAACAATATCAGCTGCCATTGTTTAGAGAAAGAGAATGAACACCAGGACTAAGTTCTAGATACAAGAAGGTTATTTACCTGAGTGCATTACTAGATGAAGAGTCATAACAAACAGAGGTGGGCAATCTGTTGCCCATCGAGGTAGCGGTAAAACACGATGACAGTTATAGTCCAAATGATTTATCTAATCTAGTCATATCCCATTTCCCTTCTTTTGAAGCAAAGAACCATTTTTTTAAAAAAAATGTTCACCCAGGGAAGAATAAAAGGAAATGGAGGGTTAATTTTTTTAAAGAACATACATGATCAAAAGGAAAAAAATAATCTTGCCTTGAAAAATGGTAGAAAAATCAAAAAATGTTTTGAGGTTTTCTTCTTTAAAGAACTATGGTATGGTGTATGGTATGATGTGGTGTGGTGTAGTGTATGAGCTGTGGTGTGGTTGATATGGTGTGGTATGATATAGTGTGGTGTGGTGTGGTATGATATAAAAAAAGAACCAGTTTGGTGTAGTGGGTAAGGCAACAGGCTAGAAACTGTGAGCTCTAGTACTACTCTAGGGGCAGAGCCAGCTGGGTGACCCCAAACCGGCCACTTTCTCCTACCCTGTTTTCCTGAAAATAAGACCTAACCGAAAAATAAGTCCTAGCATGATTTTTCGGGATGCTTGTAATATAAGCCCTACCCCCAAAATAAGTCCCAGCTAAGATCGTTAGGCAGACAGATGCATTTAGTGCTGTATTTCCCCCAAAATAGGACCTGACCAGAAAAGAAGTCCTAATGTGTCTTTTGGAGCAAAAAATAATATAAGACTCGGTCTTATTTTCAGGGGGAAATGATAGGAAAGAGGCAATTGCAAACCATAAACTGCAGAGATTTGTCCAGGCTGTCGCTTGGAGTTTAAAACTGACTTGAAGTCTCCCCCTTCCCAAATTGTATAGCATAATAATTTTTTCTTTTCTTTCTGTGCCAAATTTAGGACATTGTTCCCAAAGGCATTGTGCAATGATTATGAGGTCTCCCCCCCCTCAGAGAAGATGCTATCATCTGGAACCCCAGGAAAAAATCAATGAATAAGGCAGGAAGGTTGCAGCTTAAAGGTTTCCTTTGGAAATATTTGTTATAGCCAATTGTTTTCTCACTGCCTAAAATCATGGCACATATTGAGGAGAAAACCCTGTTGAGCATCTCTGTTTTAAGCACTTTTAATCAAACAGAACTGCATCTGACTCTTTCTGCTTGCCATGGTACTCTTCTTTTTGAGGGTATGTTCTGTGCATCCCATCCTTCCTTTATTCTGTTTCTAAAAGGATAAGAAAGTGCAAAATTTTTGGGAATTATATTTAGTATCACTGAAGAGTAAGGAAGCCAGATGTTCTTACTGCCATCCAAATATGTTCTCCTGAAATAGGGAAAAAATGATAAAAGCAATTTATAACATGGTCTCTCTCTCTCTCTTTCTCTCTATCTCTGTCTCTGTCTCTGTCTCTCTCTTTCTCTCTCTCTCTCTCTCTCTCTCTCACACACACACACACACACCTGAATGATAGATGTAATGGATTTTTAAATTATTTGTTTGAAGCTTTTTAAAATCCATGCTTTAGATTGCTGTGCAGAACAGCATCGTTTCTACTTGGCTTAAAAACATGACAAATGGAATTATGATGCCAATAAAATCTAAGGTTCAGATTACAGACATTGAAATATCAAAGAAGCCAGCCAATAAAAATATTTAAAATACGTTCAACCCAATATAAGCAAAATGAAGTCTAGTAGTTAACATTCCAAACCAATATTTGAAAAGGCTCGTCTTTATGCATCACCCATCATATTTATTTATTTGTATCCTACCTTTATTATTTTTATAGGGACATGCCCTACACAACTTCTTTTGTCTATTTTTCCCATAACAACCCTATGAAGTGTGTTGGGCTGGGAGAGGCCCAAAACCACCCCACTGGCTTTCATGGCTAAGATGGGACTTGAACTCACAATCTTCTGCTTTCTCGCCTAGTACCTTAACCACTAGACTACTGGTTCTTTTTCATATGACCACTCTCAGAAGGTTCTAATCAGCAGTTGTTATATAAACAGAAGCTCACTAATGCAATGGATCACAAGGGTTAGGTCTGCAAGCAAGACTTCCAGGGTGGCTTAAGAGGACAATGGCTTTCATACTGGTTGGTGTTAGAATGGCATCTTTGTAGAACTGCCTTTAGTTTTGCACTTATGTTTAGCTGTGGTGATGCCTCATTAACCCTCATTATTGCATAGCTTTTCTTTAAGATGTGAATTTATTAATTCTGTGTCAGTTTTTCATTCAGACTAAGTTATTTCCCCTCACAAAGAGGAACGTACAGGCATGGGCCGGTTTATGGCAGTTACATTATTACATGATGATGATGATGATGATGATGATGATGATGATGATGATGATGATGATGATGATGATGATGATGATGATGATGATGACTTTCCTTGAACTCTTCTGTGACTCCTTACATCTCAGTTAGATCCTCAAGGAAGACTTCCTGAAGGAACTCCTCTCATGGACATTTTTTTTTCCAGATCAGGAAGCAGGGACAGTGAATTGGGCTGCTGAATATTATCGTCCTATAACAGAATGTTAGCATCTTTTATCATTTGCAGTAATAATGTAAGTTCAAGTAACTACCAGAAAAGATTCTGAAGAAATTCTCAACGATTGTGAGAATTAAGTTATAAGACAACCTTTTTCCCCCCTTGGGGACAAAGAACTTTTGATGAACTGTCTCACAGTTTTTGATCTGGTATTAATATTTGTATAGATTGTTGTGGAACCATTAACCTATAGCAATATAGGCCATAAAGCCTTGACTATCTTTATGTTCCATGTGTGTTTTGCCTGCCAGTTGTATGTTTTCATTTCCTTTCTTTCTTTCTCCCATATGGGCTAAACCACAAACCTATCTTCATCTGGTAAAATATTCCTGCTTTGACCAGATTCTTACATACCTTTGCTATTGTATATATTTATCTAACTGCCCTCTCTTTCAGAAATCCAGACCTCTTCTTTACAGTAATGACATTTCCAAACATCTCCACTTGTCATCTCTTTTTTGTCTTCCATAATACCACTATCGGTAATCAAGAACAACCTGAGAATTAGTTAATCTCAAGAGAATCAGTAAAATGTAGGTTCTGCTATTTTTTTGGACGAGAGCCTACTGTGAATCTGACTGCTTCCTTCTTCTCTTTGCCTTCTCCTCAGGTGGTTGAGAGGACCCATCCTGTCTTGGCTCTGATATTTCCTCTCTTGCTACTGTTGTTGATGTTGCCGCTGGCTTTCCATTGACTTGATTGATTTCTTGCTGACAGACACATAAATCATGGCCATTCATAATAGCTAATGTCAGACTTTGCCTCAGCACTGACTATGCCTGAGCCATGACACACTTAAATGCTGTGTGTGCATGGTTAGAATGTTAACTTTTTTGAGTAGCAATGGCAACAACCTTGGTGGTGATAGGAGAGTGGTACAATTCTGATGGAAGTATCTTATTTGGGTTAACATTTGTGAGTAGAAACTCTGGTTATCTATAGAATAGATGTGGGAGTTAAAATACCTTGTTCCCTTTGGGATGTGGAAGGGTGCATTTATAAAAGACGTTTTACGATTTTCTCTTTGATAACTTTCTTATGGTTCAGTATTGTACACAAATCATTTAATAGCTGAAAAATGGGGGGGTGGAGTGAGAATGTATCTGCTTTTGTGAAAAATATGTGAGAAATCCATCTTTCTTCTTTTCATACACATACCAGAGAAAGAAAAAAAAATATTTTCATATACATTAATACTGACATTTAGGTGCATTATCATCTATAAATAAATCATGATAAAACTTTTCAGGAATGTATCTGTTTGTGTGGGATACTCTATGAACCATTTCTCTGCTAAGAAAGCAACTCCTTCTCAGCACAACGAAGTTTTTTAGGCTACAGGGATTGTCTTCATAGGAGAAGCAAGCTGCAATTATATTTCAATAGCCACAGGATTAATTTTCTGTGTAGTTCAGTTCAGTTTTGTCTTAGATTCTATGCTTTCTCTGCTCTTCTGTCTGTGACCCCACACAAGTTTTTTTTCTTAAATACTTTTTAATTTAGTTTCCTATTCAAATATTGCTGTTGATACAATTGATCAATGCAATAAAAGCAAGATTTACAGGTTAGACATGAGTTGGCTTGTGTAGACAGGTACACCATCCAATTTGTGTTGAAGCCTAAACATAGATATTGCCAACAGCTTTCAATGGATGATTCTCATTAAATGAATTAGTTAATGAATCCTAGTAAGTAGTGATAGATTAGAAAAAAGTGATACATAGAGGAATCATAAAATTAAGCTCAAAATTAAATATTGCAATCTTTCCTCCTTCCAGAAGCCCAAGAAATAATCCAAGAACTTCCTTCCTTCCTTACTTGAATTTTCCAAGTGTCAATGGTTGCCATTTCATTCTATCATAGATTAATGAAATGACTGGCTTGAGGATTGGAAACAATCAAGGAAAAAAATGTTAGAGGAAATGTAATGAGCAGTTGGATGTCTTTACCTAATGAATACAAGTACGATATTTTCAAGTGAATCTCATTTTGGAATACAGGCCCCTTTTGTTATCAAGATGCTGTTCGTACTTGCATGTCGGTTTGATATGATCTTTATCTTCCTCCAGACTATTGGAAAAGTCAGCAAATTTGGTTTTGAACCCGTTGTACTTTTGAACTGCAAAGTTTTCAGCTTTTGCCAGAAAAAAGTTGCAATTCTGTAGCCATGCAGCAAATTGTTGTGTTGTTGGAGGTATTTTTGTATTGTCTCAGCTTCTAGTTCGTAGTCTGTTATCAAACTTTCTCTCCACCCGTCCTCATAAAGATTCTATTTAGTACCTGCATTGCTGGAACTTCTCTTCTTCCATTTTGCTCATTGCCCATATCATCCAGTTGATACATCAATTTCCTGTCACAACTATAGTCATATCTATAGCTATTTATATTTTCTGCATGAACTAGCCACAACTGGACAGATATGCTCAGGGAATTGCAGCATCAGCAGCGATTTCATGTAATGAAGATAATTTCAAGGCCGTTTCAATTTTCTACTTCGTGAAGGACAGAGAAATAAAAAAGATGGTGATGTAGAACTGCTCTCAATATGCCTCTCCATCCTTCAACATTGCATTATGATGCTACTGTTCTACCTTTTGAAAAAAAGATATATAGGATACAAGATTCTGGATCATGGAGAATTGTTATAAAAGTCATGTGATGTAAAATGTTTTGAATATACAGAAATTTCAGTCTTAATGTCTGGAAATGTTTCCAGAATTGAAGTAAACAATTGATCTGAGAAAGGAATGGCTGGCCAGACATCAATAACTGGTCCTGATAACTTGGAGAAATTATATTTTCTACAAGCTTCTACTCCCTCTGAGATAATATTTGCAAGGAAAGTGTGGAAAAAAATTGGTTGGGTTTTCTGCTTGTTGTTATGTTCTTTCAGCCTTTGTATAAGAAAAGCTGTTCAGTATTTTTCTGTTTTGCCTATTCACCTAGATACTTGGTGCTCATGGTTCACACTTCTTCTCTATAATGTTTGTTGCTTTTTTAAAAAAAAAGTGTCCCATGACCTTTCCTATTAGGACAGGTTGTTAATTTAGGTAACCCATTTGCGGCTGAAAGTCCTGAGTGCTGAATCACACTGGGCTCCAAGACCCTTGAAACGGGGGACATAAACAGTATAATCTAAGAGGTTTTTGCTTACTTTGAAAGAAGCACACTTTTTTTTGTATTCTGTGCTCTACCAGTATGAATGCCAAAATTTCTGTTGACTTTAATAAGAAAGCCATAAAATGTTAGAACCACTGCCTAGTATTTATTGTCCAAGGGCCTGACACTTCATTTTTGTACAAATGGAATTGTTCAGAAATGAAGTAATCGGACACAATAATAGCACAGTATAATTAATAAGGGCCAAATAAGAAATAGTTATTGGCTATCATTTTATGGTGATTAAGTTTAATACATAGAGGATTCCAAAACAGAGTAATCCCAGGACAAAGCCTCAGGAATTATATATAGTTTTGTTACAAATTTCCTTTCCCCAATAATACGTGTAGAACTGCTTTCCATGAAAGACATGCCACTGTGTAATAGGGAAGAGGCACAAGTAAGTGGAGGAATATACAATCTACATGCAGAACATTTTATGATTAATACCTAAAGTATCACCAGTTAATGGGCAAAGTCTTTTCTTTGAAATCTGGGAGAGTTGCTGCTAGGCAGTGTATAAAATAATTGAACAGTCTGACTTGGTATAACACAGTTTCTTCCTGTGTTCCTAGAGAAGGGAGTGGGCACTGCACTCACCATAGTAATATTTTCTGAACAAACTTTTCAACTGTTCAGTTAAACAGGAAAAATGGGCAGATGCACTTACAGAATTTTGCTGAGGTTGATCCTAAGCATGGCTTCAATCCCTGGTCACCCCAACTGTTGAGCCATGTTTGCTTCTACCCTTTTTGTTATATAATTGCATGATGCGTCTCACTCTTACTTCAGTTACAGCAGTCTCCTCAAAACCGACTCCCTTCAAATATGTTGAGAAAGCACTTTTCAGAATTAAAAGAGTTTGAGAAATATGAATTGCACGTTGTTTCAAAATAATTATGATAAGACAGACTTGGAAAGAAATTTAAGAACTATATGTTCAGATGGGAAAAAAATACAATTATCATTGATGGAAAACTTCCATGATCAAAATGAATATCTTGTTTGAATGTCAATCTTGACATCTGATGTACTATTTAAACAATGGAAAGAAGACATATCCAGATTTGTGTGCTGCCGGGGAAAAAACAACAATTTAAATACAGAGCATTACAAGATGCAAGAGGAGGATTGGGATTACCTGATTTGAAATCATATTTTGTAGGTGGCTGTTTGATCTGAATGAAAGAATTGACGTTGCTAAGAAACAGAAGCCTTTTGGCATTAAAATAGCATTATTTAAGATTTGAGTGGTACAGATATCTAGGTTAATGTGGGTTTTAAAAATAATTAAATTAGATTGCCCTGCTAAGAATACGGGACAAATTAAAGTTGTGTCCAAAAATACTTGTGGCTGTCAGCACAAGAAGCATTTTATAGAAGAGAAATGACTACTAAATGTAAATGGTTGACTTATTATGATATATTATGATTTTGTCAAGGAGAATGTAGAATAAAAACAAGAGAATAACTGACTAGGTTCTTCCTTCC
>JANHFO010009457.1:112580-123860 GCA_032468095.1 Pareas carinatus | reverse complement strand
TATCTATCTATCTATCTATCTATCTATCTATCTATCTATCTATCTATCTATCTATCTATCTATCTATCTATCTCTTAAGGTTTCCCTTTACATCCTGCAAGAATTCAGAACCTCATCAGTTACTCTTCACTGGATGCAGATTTTCCAGTCTTGTTCTCCAACATTTGAGCCATGCCTCCAAAGGTCACAACCCCCCTTATCCCTGATGCTTGAATTCCAACAAAGCAAACCATTTGCACTACATACCAGGGTTGAACCTGGCTTATCTAAAGCAATACATCAGTGATCATGAAAAGAAAAGCTGTGCCTCCTCTTCCTCCTTCTTTGACTTCTGTTTTGTTTACACTCCTTTCGTTTTCTTCCTTACTGTAAAGTCGCTTAGGGAGGGAGGTGACAGATTAAATTAATCAATATGATTACTGCCAATTCATCAGATGAGCGATAGTGAAATGTCAGTGAGTTGCACACTTACAGACAGCTGTGTGTTAGTGCTTGAGTTTTGGATTTTCGTTTCAACCCAGAGCTACGCATTGTGATTCAGAACTAAAAATTGCAAAATTCATGGTCCTACCATGTTTTCCTGAAAATAAGACCGGATCGTATATTAATTTTTGCTCCAAAAGACATATTAGGGCTTATTTTCTGGTTAGGTCTTATTTTGGAGAAAATACGGTACTAAATGCAGCTGTCTGGATGGTGATCTTAACTGGGCTCATTTTTGAGGTAGGGCTTATATTACGACCATCCTGAAAAAATCATGCTAGAGCTTATTTTCCAGTTATGTCTTATTTGGGGGGAAACAGGGTATATATTATCATATTAGGGCAACATAAGAAATGGCACATTTGATCATTCAAGGACAAACATCTGTGTATCAGGGTGGTGAGGATATTGCTGTCTAGGCATGGCTTCAGATTTGCAAATCCAGCTAGTTGTGCATGATGGAATAAATTATTCCATCCTCTAATCACGAAAGGCATTAAGGAACCTAATTTATTCCACAGAATAACTTGCACTTCTGAGCTTCTTCAGATGTTGAGACACTAGAGGACCTCAAATGACTAGGGAGTAGGATTTCCCTCCCGTCCCCCTAAATAAATCTTAACTAAATAAAGACTTCCAGTGCAAAATATAACACTTGGGAGATCATGGATGTTTTGGGGATTTTCTCAAAGGACCCAATTTTCATACATCAATGCATGGATTACAATGAGTTTAATACACGAGATATGCATTAAAGTTATCCTCTGGTTATTCAAAAGAAATACATATAGATATATATAAGTACATGTTTTTATTTTCATAAGTCAAATGAAATATTTGTCTCTCCAGAGGTGGATAGATATGATGCCTGGATCAATAGAGGGGTTCGGCGGGGGGCGGGAAGAGATCCCCATTCTCCTACAGAATTGTAAAGTGAAACACATATTTTATGTTTCAGAATGATAAGTTAAACTGAAAGTAAGCTAGGATTTTATATTGGGAAATATTACAGAACTAAGTGCAATATTCAAAACTACAAGTATTTAGAATCTGGTTTGTTTACTGTGCTCAGCTCCTATATACACATCTATCCCTAACTTAATTAAGCGTGTATTATTTCAAGATTTGATTACAGGTAGTCCTCAATTTACAACTGTTCATTTAGTAACAGTTCAAAGTTGGAACGACACTGAAAAAGGTGATTTGCAATCATTGCAACATCCCTGTGGTCACGTGATCAAAACCCAGACGCTTGGCAACTGGCTCATATTTATGATGGCTGCAGTGTCCTGGGGTCATGGGACCTCTGGAACATCATCCTATCAGAGATCAGACTGACCCTGGGGCTGTTGGCCTTTTGCACAGCCCTAAAAGCATTTCTAAGGGGGCACGGTGGCTCAGCGGCTAAGACGCTGCGCTTGTCGATCAGAAGGTCGACAGTTCGAATCCCTAGCGCCGCGTAACGGAGCGAGCTCCCATTAGTCGCCCCAGCTTCTCCCAACATAGCAGTTCAAAAGCGGGTAAAAATGCAAGAAGGAAAATAGGGACCACTTCGGTGGGAAGGGAACAGCGCTCCATGCGCCTTAGGCATTCAGTCATGCTGGCCACATGACTACGGGGACGTCTTCAGACAACGCTGGCTCTTTGGCTTAGACACGGAGATGAGCATCGTCCCTAGAGTCGGACACGACTAGCACGTATGTGTGGAGGGAACTTTTACCTTTTTAAAAACATTTCTAGACTTGGATGTCAGAATGTCTGTTGGAGCCTATAAATTCATTTTATTGAATGTTTTGAACTGCGTTTGTATTTATGGTTGTTTTGCCGTGTTTATGTTGACTGCTTATTATCTATTGGAAGGGACCTTGCTAGCACAAATGATGTTGCCTAGTTTGGGTCATCAAACGTCAACAAAAAAACAACCACGTAGACTTTAAATAGCAATTGCAGGTTTTTTTTTTAAAAAAAGCAAAGAGCTGAGATAACAAGACAATGATTTGTCTCCAGGGTCAAAGGTTAAGGATGGTACTGTGAAGACTGACATGTTAATCAAGAGAATTGGCAAAAAAGCCTATTGTGAGAATGAGTGATGGAAAATCCTTGAAAGAACACTGAATGCTGGAAGACGGATATTTCCAATAGCATGGAGAAGAAAGAACTCCAGAGTTTCAGAAATTCAACCACTGAATCTAGATGTAGTGTTGCGTGATCAGCTGCCATAACTTGTGACAGGTATATTTAGGAGGAAAAAAACGTTCCAATTCACACCACATCACGTGTTCTCCAAACAGTTTTCAATCACAACGGTGACTGCTGTTGACAAGGAAAATGTACCATTTCATCAGGAGGCACTTGAGAGAAGGAATGGGCTTCTAGATGTTTTCAAATTAGATTCTCATCAGTTCTATGATGGGAATCGCAATCCAACAATATCCAGGCAATCATCCATGTAATTGTTGGAAGTAAAATCTGGTCCATGTCTCATTCCAAGCTGGGAGAAAAATGCAGAGGAAATGAATTGGAAGCAGGTTGCAGGAAAGGAGGCCTCCATTTATTTGATGGCCAGAAACAACAGTGATAACAGCATGTTTCTGGGGTGTCTGACAAGTTGGGATTGAGAGTAGGCAGGTTTTCATGCAATCTTTGGGGCTTTGCGATGAAGATGCCTGTTCCTATAAAGAATATGTCTTTTAATATTTTAATGGCTGCTGCCAGATTCCTATGGAGTCATGTAAGGGTCATGACTAGCTCTGCAGGCAAAAGAGTAAATGCAAATCCTAGGTGTTTTGTTTGTCTGAGCTAATCTTGTCAGCTTAGGCTCCTTGCCTATTGTGTTGCTTATTTGGAGCTTCTGCCTGCCCTTTGTTTATGAATAGAGTGGCCTGGCTTTCTGAATGGATACAAAATATCCATTCTCAAAGCCAAACTTCTTCAGGCTTCTGCTTGAGGCCGTTTTAGCAGTAAGACTGGGGCTGCTCTCTGCCTTTAGGAAGATGTTTCTCCTCTTCTCCTTTAGGGAAAATATTCTATTTTGCCTCTTTTTAATATTAAGAGTAAATAATGTTTTATTCTGGGGAGGGAAATCCTTCCTACATTATAGAGAGACCTACTATATAATATAAAACTTAATTTCAATCCGAGGTGAAGCTATAATATAGTCTGGCCTGCCTGTGTTGCATCTGTATGCTTAAGTACGGTCTGATTTGAATCAAGCTTGACTTTTGATCACTACATGAATATGTCCATGTAATGGTTTATAATTTTCTTTTTAGCAGGCATCTTTTTGATTTTCCAATCCAACTATTTAACAGAAGCATTTCATCTCCGTATTGACTAAATACATGTAGGAGATGACCAGGCTGAGCTCAAGAGAGGGATTAAATGTGTCATCAGTCTTGAGTCCCTTCATATCCACAAGAACTCTAAGTCCAGTCATCTTGAATTTCATTGAATTCTCATCTACCACCTATTTACTTTGACCGTTAGTAGTTCAGATTCTTATATAGAGCTGAAGCTTGCAGTAGACATTTATATACATTTGAACTGCCTGGGTCTTCCTGATTTCGTATGTGGCAATACATAGCTTTTCAAGTTCAACAAAATCAGCTGAGTATTGGCCTACCAAGTTCTGGCTAAGTCATTTATTTATAATATTTTATTTATTTATTTATAATCTATTATTATTATTCATTATATTTAATTATTTAAATATTTAATTAAAAATTTATTTAATTTAAAAAAAATATCCCTGTACCACACCAAAAATGACAATACATTTTTGGGGTTTTGAGCTAAACATTAAAAAAAGAAAAAAATGTAGCAAACTATAAAAGTTGATTATCTATTGAAGTATCTTTAAAAACACCAGATGATAAATATATTTTCTTTGTTTCAAAAACAGACTCGGGAACCATTTGTCTGAAATGGCATAGGATAGTGGTGGCGAACCTATGGTATGTGTGCCAGAGGCGGCACTCAGAGTCCTCTCCGTGGGCACGCTCATCATTGCCGCAGCACAGATTTCTTTACTAGAAAGCCAAAGGGACGTGGGGTTCCCCTCATCCTCTCCACATGTGCCTGAAGACCTTTCTTACATCACCTGACCCTCTGCCCAGCGGCCTCCTCTGTCTGGAGTAAGGCTGGCAGCTTACATGCGGCACAAAGTCTGTGCCAAAGGTGAGAGAGGAGAGGAGCTAAGTTGGAGGGGTGCATAGCTTACAGAGGGTTATAAAAGCTGGGGTAGGCTGCCAGGAGCCCTGTGGTGGACCACATGTGGGCTGCAGAAGCTGGGGCAGGCCTCTGGAAGACCTGCAGTGACCTTGGGTAGGCCGTGGGCTGGGTAGGGGGTGGGGGTGCAGGGGGCTCCAATGGCCACAGGGGAGTGGGGAGGTCGCCAGGGCAAAGAGGGTGCAAAGGGGCGCCAATGGCCCTGGGGAGATGTTGCCATGTTGGCACTTTGTGATAAATAAGTGACTTTTGGGTTGCAGTTTGGGCACGTGGGCTCTAAAAGGTTTGCCATCACTGGTATAGGGTCTCCTGCTCAAGCAGAGGGTTGGATTGGAAGATTTCCAAGGTCCCTTCCAACTCTGCTATTGTATGTTCTATGTTCTAATAGAAGAAATTCCAGGACAAAACCCAACACAACTGTTCAGAAGAATCCAGGCTGGTCTTTTCTCCAAGCATTTAAGGATTGCAACTCTCACAGTTTCCAGTCAGCATTGCTGAAACTGATTGGGGGATTTTGAACCTGCAGTCCTTAAAAACTGGAAGGTAACCAAATTGGGGAATACTGCTTCAGTTTTAATTGTTGCTATGTATCTCTAAAAATGTATCCATTTTGAAGGAAAATCTGAACGGGATCCATAATATTAATGCACTTGCCCTTTCGAAACACATGCAATGCCAATCTAGATCGATGTGCAATAATACAGTGCTGCGTCATTATTAATGGATTCCTACTTCTAAGTCTTAAGATGATATAGCTGCCGAAAATAATGTAATAAACAGTAGTGACATTTTAGCTTGTAAACTATGTTGAGAGTAAGTATAACAAACATGAGGGTTATACATAGTATTCAGAAAAATAGAAAACTTTGATCATGGTGGATGTTAATTTCTCAGAAAGACTAGGATAGATCTATTTCGAGCTTATTAGCTCTCATCACCTAGCTACATCCTTGTTTTACTGGAAATTGAACTCTGGAAGTCTGGCATCCCAGGCAGACACATTAACCATCAAGCCAGGAATTATCTTCCTGTGTCAGTTTGCTAGGGAGGCAGTATTTAAATCCTGTTACAACTCCTAGTACGGCCCCTTTTATGGGAGGAGGCAAATGTCTCCTTTTTCCATCCTTCAATCCAATCTCATGAATAATCAGGTTTAGAAAGCCAGTACTTTTTATGTTGTCTTTTTGTTATATTGTGTTATATATTTTTTTGTGCCAGCACAAAACGCAAAAATATAACACACACACACATATATATCACGCTCTCTCAATGCACATTCTGAGAAAATAAACTCCTTTCTTTGAAAATGCTTAGCAAACAGAGTGCACTTAGAGTAGGAGAGCTGGAAGGGATGTTGGAGGTCTTTTAGACCAGCCCCATGCTCAAGCAGGAAACCCTACACCATTTCAGACAAATGTTTGTCCAATCTTAAAAACGTCCAGCATTGGAGCATTCACAGCTTCTGGAGGCAAGTCAGTCCACTGGTGAATTGTCCTCACTGTCAGGAAATTCCACCTTAGTTCCGGGTTGCTTCTGTCCTGGATGAGTTTCCACCCATTGCTTCTTGTCCTGCCTTTGGGGGCTTTGGAGAATACGTTGACTCCCCTCTTCTTGGTGACAGCCCCTTAGATATTGGAAGATACTGTCATGTTCCCCCCCCTAGATCTTCTTTTCATTAAACTAAATGTAGCCCTATTTTGGAATGCCACGTTTTTAAAAGGTGTATGATGTACAGGAAAAGCATCCCGAGACTTTTTAATAATAAAATAATTGATGAAATTGATGATGAAGGCAGAACTAGAACTCATCGTCTCTTTTGGTGATTGGTCCAAAGTCACCCAGCTGGCTTTCGTGCCTAAGGCAGGACTACAACGCACCGTCTCCTGCTTTCTAGCCTGGTGCCTTAACCACCAGGCCAAACTGGCTCTGTCAAACGGAACAGCTTAAGTCGTGCCTCAGATGGAAAAATGGAAAGATCTCCAGGTTTTAATGTGCATTAGCCAGAGAAAAACATGATTTGCTTCTTCCCAAACATTTACAAGCTGAGCAGTCAAACCTGTTACATTAATAGACTATTAATGCATCCGACTTCCTGAGCCACATGCGAGAGGCTTCTGTTGGTTAGTAATGGCGTATTTCAAGATAATCACCGCAGTTTATTTGTGGTGGGCTTTTTTTTCCTTTTCCTTTCCGGAGCTGCTAATTAAATGGTTGTGAACCGTGCTTGCATCTTGCCTCACTGAAGCATAATTAAACTTCTTCTCATTTCCATAATATACCAGGGACTGAATGCCCCATAAAGGTTCAGGTCTGTTCCAACCTCAGAAGCAAAATAATCCACCACACCAAAGATTCAATATTTCCTGTTTTTTTAAAAAAAACAGTACCACGCACAATTGGTTCAAAAAAAATTGATTACATTAATTACCCAAGTAAGAGGGAGGGAGGCGCACTTCCTTTGTTGAGGCTTATTTTGTGGACCAGAATCAGCAACTCGAATTCCTACAAACAGGAATGATCAAAACAAATCTAAGCTGGCCACTCTCTTGCTTTTCTTTTTCTTTTACATTTTTCAGTCATGTTGGGGGGAAAAAACCCCCATCTCTTTCCTGCAATGTTCTCTAAGAAGATCAGACCCCCCTCATCTCCCATCCCCTTCACCCCAAAGCTCACAAGTGCAAAAGAACACATGCTGCAACAGCAATAACTGAGTAGACAGTAACTAGATAACAATTGAAATCCAATCAAAACCAACTGATAGGATTAAAACTAAGGAAGCCAATGCTTAAAATGTACATTTCCCAAATCCCAAGGAAAATGGCAGATTTTGCATAATCCTCGGAAGTCAGGAAGCACAAATTAAATTATAAAAGGCAAAGAAATATAAACTAACACTGGTGAAATGTACAAGAAAAGTATAAAAATCCATGGACCTGCTGAACTAGTTTTATTGGCCACTCCAGAGGCATTTCTGCCACGGTTTGCCTCTGGTTAAAGTTTGCAAAATAGAGCAAAATTCATTTATCAACTGTCTCAGTTAGCAACAGAAATGTTGCGCTCAATTGTCACAATTTGAGAATTATGGTGGTGAACCTATTTTATGATTGTGATTGTACTCATGATTAAGATCGCGGTTTGTCAATTATAGGTACATGGCAAGATGAATGTGCTTTATGATTATGAATGTATCTTTGATTGTAGTCACAGTTTGTTTATTATATGTATGTAGGCATTGAGCATGTACACCGGAGACAAATTCCTTGTGTGTTCAGACACACTGGGCCAATAAATTCTGATTCTATTTCTGTATTTCGTCCTCTCTCTCCTTCTCTCCTGAAATTTTAAGCCTGAACATATAGTAGAATTTTGCTCTGCGCCCTGTTGTGGGTTTCCATTTCTTGCAAGTCTGGTGTTTGTTTTAAAACCTGAAATCTGAAAGGGCACCACAGAGTGAAATCCTCAGATTTATCCATTGGCTCAACTCCACACTGACATCTGAAGTCACCGTAGATTCTGGAGGGCTTTAACTCTGACGTTTTGAATGTCTGGAGCCTCAGCTCCAAAAAAGGGAAAATATTGAGTTATGCTAATGTTTAAGACATTGAACATTTGATAAATCTGATAAAGGCTAGGGATTTAAAATGGGCGCTTTTCCTGAAGCGCGACTGTTAAATCTAGTTCTGTCCATGCGTGAATCGTTCTGAAAAGCATTTTATTTTATCAAAATCCTACTTGAGATATACATACATATGTATGTTTGGTATGTGAGTGCAAGCAGATGTGTTTGTTTCTTGTTTTCAAGAAACACCAGAAAAGCTGGCCTGGATATGGTCTTGGGTCTATCAAGTTCAGCTTTCTTTCTACCTGTGTTGGAATACAACTCCCATGAGGCCCAACCAGTATGGAAAACCCCCAGAGATAAATGATCCAGATAAATGGATTCTAGGGCAAATTCAGTTGGAATTCAGCCAGGATTCTCACTCAGATCACTACTAACCAGCCTCCAAATATCATTTTTGGGATATACGAGGGCAATTTGGGGAAAAAAAAACTTTATTTGGTTATCAGTGACAGACACTCGCAGATACAGAGCTTTTATTATGCAGATCAGAAAACTAGAACATTAAATGACTTTGCGACATCATCGCCATTCAGATTGAGGCCCTTGTCATCACGCCTTACAAGGTCTGAACTTCCTTCTGCAAAGAAATCCCCCTCGTGGGAATGAAGCCACCACCTGGAACAGCGTCGTGAAGCGTGTGGTCATTGTCGAAGCGGTGCGACAGGCTGACGTCCGGTGTGGTGTTGGTTCACAATAATGCTCGCCCGCACACCACTAGATGCACTCAAGAACCTTTGGAGCAGTTCCAATGTTGGGATGTTCGGGATCAACCCCGCCCCCTGCAGTAGCCCAGATTTGACGCCAAGTGATTCCCACATCTTCTGGCTTCCTTTCCATAGTTTGTTGGCCCTGTTTGCTAGTTACAAGGACAAGATGCTAATTTTGGTGACCGTCCTACAGAAATGGAGGAACGTCATGTCTAGCGAAAGCCTTCCTTCAAGTGGAAGATGTCAGTTGGCGTTTTGAAGTTTAGGGGCTTCAGCCTATTGTAATTTTTTGAGCGGGGAGGAAGGAGAAGAAAAAGAGAAGAACATTTGGTGGGGTTGAGCATTAGCTGTCATGCTGGGACGGGGCTGATTCTGGAAGGGGCAGAGGTCTGTCCCACTCTGGCAGCAATTGTTGTGCAGGGTTGCCACAACCGTTGAGTGAGATTCGAGCTTCTCGGGAAACAAAGCCGGCAGCAGAATTGAAGCCAAATGAATGCTTGGTCGTGTTGAGTTTTACAAAGGAGTCCTGAGATGGTCTGGCCTGCAAGGCAGTGTAGAAAATGTCAGTGATTATCATTAATCGTTCCTTGATGTTGCCTCTGACTTGATGTGTCAAGCACCGCAGTTCACAATAAGCAATTGCCCTTGTAAAAAGGTTCCCATCGGTTCATCAAGAAACTGCGGAAAACATTCTGGCCTATGGTTGAGGAAGGGGCCAACCGTTGCCCAAAGGAGAGGGGACAAATAAGCGATGGCTGGGAGGTGGGCACCTCTGAAGCCGAGGAGCGTCCCTGCGACTTTCTAGTGTTGTGACGGCGGAGGTCTGCTCTGTGAACTTGTGGGTTGGTTTCCGAACGTTTCATTCCCAGGCTAGGGAGCATCTTCAGTGGGTTTTTTTAGAGGATGTCAGCGTTAGTGTTCTGCTTATAAGGGCTTGGTGTGGCCAGTAGATGTTGTGATGGGCTGGTTGCCTTGGGGGAGGGTCTAGGGATGGGTCTTGTGAGGGGTCAGGGGTGGGTCACCTATGGAGATGGACTTGTGAGGGGTCTTGTGATAAGGGATGAGTCAGATATGGAGAGGGACTTGGGATGGGTTCAAGTTTAAGTTCAAGTTTACTTTTATTTTTATACCGCCTTTCTCCCCGAAGGGACCCAAGGCGGTGTACAGCCATTGAAAAACAACAGTAAACAACAACAAAAGAAAAACATACAAGGCAAAATTTAAAAATAATTTAAAAATATTAAAAGTTAGTGTGGTCAAAAATTAAAAAAACAGAATATAAAACCAATTTGTACCGGATCAGGAATTTAAATATATGGCTGTGCACCACCCTGGGTCCCTTCGGGGAGAAGGGCGGTATAAAAATACAAATAAATAAATAAAATAAAGAAAATAAATATAAAATTTTTCAGTTTTACACACGGGTCTTGTGATGAGGAAATCAGGTGAGGGTCGTTGGGTGGTGAAGTGCTGATTGGGGGGGAGTGTTATGGATTGGTTGAAGGTTGGTGCTCTTGCAGTTTGGTTGTGCATTTGATTTGAATTCTGAGGGGTTCATAAGCTGGTTGTAGATCAATGTGTTTTTGCTGTTGTTCTTGGCACACACGTTTCCCGAATGAGGAAATTCAGGAGGACAAACACTTCCGGTCTAGATCTTCAAGGAGTTGGTGCTTCAGCTTCAAAGGAGACCCTGGCGGGACACTTGGAAGTTCTGGGGTTTTTTTGTAGGGTGGTGGTGATGTTCTTCAGACAGGCTCGGATCCGAGCAACATGTGTAGGGAGAATTCGCCTTTCCTTTACAGTAGAGAAGCGAAGAACCATTTGTTTCCTTTCCAGGATTTATAAATTGCCCAATCAATGGAGACGCTGGTGACTCACGGAAAGAAAACATGGTTATCTTGAATCCACATTAACACAAATCATAGCAACAGGAGCAGCAGCGGCGGCGGTGACAGCAACAAGAATTAAGATGGTCTTCTACAAGTAAATGGCCCCTCCCCGATAAACTTGTTAAAATAAAATGGGTATTGGAAGCTCTTGAAATATAAGATGGGTGGGGAACAAGCACAACCAGAGGCTGCATATTCCCAAATGTGCTGTTTAGTGCAAAAGAGCCTCTGAACATTCGTTTTAGGTCATGCGTATGTTCCTTCTCCATTTTTTCTCCTTCCTTCCTTCCTTCCTTCCTTCCTTCCTTCCTTTCTTCCTTCCTTCCTTCCTTCCTTCCTTCCTTCCTTCCTT
>JANHFO010009457.1:60471-71759 GCA_032468095.1 Pareas carinatus | reverse complement strand
GAAGGAAGGAAGGAAGGAAGGAAGGAAGGAAGGAAGGAAGGAAGGAAGGAGGAGATGGGAAGAGAGAAGCAGGAACGGCGAGAAGAAAGAGTTAAGACAGCCAGGGAGGTTAGACGCGGGGTTGAGAAGATTAGGAATGAGGGCGACGTTGAGGAAGAGAAGGATGGGAAGAATGGGGTTGAGAAGGGATGGAGAACAGAAGGAAGAAGAGAAACAAGGGTCAAATGACGAGTCAAGGAGAAGAAAGGAAAAGTTGGACAGGTAAGACCAAAATTGGAGTTAGAAAGAGAAGGAGAAAAAGAGGAAACCAGAGAAGAGTCAGGAGAAGACAGGAGGGTAGGAAAAGTAGCAAAAGCAGGAAGGGTGAGAGAAGAAGCAGACATTAATGGATGCCCTGGGAGACCACCTTCATCTCCTAGCTGTGGCTTCCGCAGCAAACCACAATGATGCCAACATGACACACGCATGACGCCCATCGTGTCAACGGTGACAGCTGGAGTTGTCCTTGCACCCTGACATCATCCCACATGTTTCGCTACTTGCCCCTTCCTCCTTCAGGGAAGCTCATGCCTAGTCCATCTCCCCAACAAGAATAGCAATCAAATCTTCATGGAGATGGTTGTGTTACATCACGGGAAGGGCCCCCATTTTAAGTCCTATCTCTTTGAAGTCCCAATTCCACTGCTGAGCATCGCTCCTGCCTCTTCAACTTACACATCACGTTGAGGGTCATGCTCTCCGTAAAACGCTCCAACTGGTAGTTGACCACGCACTTCAGCTGCTGTTGGTGGGCCTCTCGGCTTGGTATGAGACGGTAGCGGCTGATCACAGTGATGGTGCCATTCTCATTGCGGATCTCCTGGAATTCTGGCTCGCCTTTCAGCTTAGTTTCCCAGGTCACAGTGCTGGGAGGTTTCCCATTGGAGGATATGCAGGTGGCCACTAATATTTTGTCCGTCTTGCCGGCCGTGGCAATCAGTGGTCCAGTGGTGACCTCCATCCGGTTTATTGGTTTGGCTGGGGGGGAAAAGGCCAAGGGATGAGCAAGTGGAAGCAAAGGAGTCATGGTTAAAGAACCAACAAGGACCATGACCTCGTTTGATGAACATCAACCTAGTGCCCTCCTCATTCGTTTGCCCAAGATCTGAACATCACTGAAGATCTAGGTCAACTTGTTGACTTGGGGTTCTCTCAAGTCAACAGTTTGCTTCCTTGTTTGTGTTTTTTTTATTATTGTTGTGAGCCATCCAAAGTTGTGTTTTACAAGACAGGAGGAAACATCCATCTTATAAATACATACAGGGATTAAAAACTGTCCTTGACAAATAAAATCCCACTGCTGCATCTAAGTTCATCGGAATGCCATGTTTCATGAAAAGTGAGGAATGTTTTGAGTCGTTCCTCATCTGGACATGACAGCAAATATGCTACGAAAATCCTGTGTGACAGAAAGGGAGAAGTTGGGGAGCTATTTCGTAGCCTCTGATGACATCTCACCTTCCTTTCACACCCCCAAATCTCCCCAAAAAAACATTTGAAGGAGAAACAACCAGTGCTCTGATCTAGCTGAGGACTTCTAGGTTAGCATGTGGATCTGGAAACAGGTCCCTGGTCGGCGTGAGCCAAGTCACTATGAGTTTCTACAAACTAGAGTTAGGACAGGCCATGGCTTAGCGAAACGTGTGGATGTGTGAGGCTCAATTCAGAAACAACTTCTCCCTAAGATAAAGGCAGAGGGCCAGTTTGGTGCAGTAGCTACAGAACGAGGCTATGAACCAGGAGACCAAGAGTTCTAGTTTTGGTTTAGAGCTATCTCCAAAACCACCTTTTTTACGAGGATGGCCTTCCCCAGCCTCTAACTCCCACTAATGTTGATGTTTTTCAGGGATCACTTTTTCTTACAGAGTTTTGTTTTGATATTATTGCTGTAAACTTGTCTCCGGGTTTACATTCAACGGCCTGCGTCAATGTTTTCAAAATGAGGAGCCCAGGCCGGAAGGCTGTGCAATGTTTGGGATAGCAGCTTCACCCTCACGCTGGCATCGGTCCAGAGTTAATTCCTTCTCCTTAATCTCACCATCGATGCAGCTTTTTCCAGTTTTCCGGGTCTCGAAAGTTACGTTGGCAACAGAATCGCAAACGCTGACATGGCTGGTGAAGCCGGCGTGAGGCCATTGCAAGCAATCTATCTAGACCAGGGTTTCCCATTCTGGACAACTTTAAGGTGGGTGGACTTCAACTTCCAGAATTCCCCAGCCAGCCAGCCATGCTTAAAGTTGTCTAGAATGGGAAGCTGTGATCTAGACCATCCAATGGCGCAAGTGATCATTTGAGGAGAAGACAAAATGTGTTCAGAATGAAGCGAAACATTTCCTAGCCTCATTCTGACTCAGGAGCAGTGTTTTCTCAGGCCGAAGGGGAGCGTATGTCTCTACAGAAGGGAAACTATGATTGCCAAATAGACAGACACATGCCCTGTTTCCCCCCAAAATAAGACCTAACTGGATACTAAGCCCTAGCCCTGATTTTTTCGGGATGTTTGTAATAGAAGCCCCATCCCCCAAAATAAGCCCCAGTTCAGATCATCAGACAGACGGACGCATTGAGTACCGTATTTTCCCCCAAATAAGAAACCAAATGCTTCTTTTGGAGCAAAAATTATTATAAAACCCAGTCTTATTTTCAGGGAAATATGGTATAACTTCCACATTCACATGATCAAAGTTCGGGCATTTGACCACCGCCTGCCTAGATACATGGAAATTTTGAACTCATCGAAGCTGAATATCTGACTTTGTAGAAGACAACCTTGCTTGGAACTGCCACTATACTCAGATGTTATCTTAACAACTCTCTTAGGTCCTTGGTTAGGACTTGAACTGCTTTCACCCATCCCAGACTGTGAATCGAACTGGAGATTAACCAAATAACGATGAGAAGAACAGCAACCACAACAATAACAACCACCACCACAACAATAATATAGTGGCAGCTTACCCAACACTGTGAGGTTGAGTTGGTTTTCCCGGTTGCCGCCAGGGAAGGTGGCAAACTCACAGATGTAGATCCCTTCATCGTCCAGCTGAAGGTTGGACAGCTTGATGGTCCCATCGGTGGTGGAGGGACTCTGGAAGACCACTCTCTCCTCGTAGGGCGGCAGGATGGAGACGCCCATGACGGGGTTGTAGATGGCCACGTTCTGCTTGGAGCCATTGCTGGCCTTCTGCCAGGTGACCTGGGTGATCTTCGTGTGGTTGACCTTGACCAGGTTGCAGTGGAGCACCACGTCGGTCCCGGTGAAGCCAGAGACCGTCTCGTTGACAAGCACCTTCTGAGCCCAGAGGCCTACGACCAAAGAGAAACGGGAGGGTTAGGAGATGTTCTCGTAAAAGAATTCTTCAAGTTAAGGGTCAACGGATCTGCTCTTGGATCCAAACCAAAACTCCTGGGCCATTTCGATTTCAAAAGTTTTTAAAAGTTTATCGAATGCACTGCTAAGGCACAGTTAAAAGCAAAACCAACACTGAGAAGTCTACAGGAAAGCAATAGAATTAAAGCATTAGATTGGCCCCGATCATTCGGCCCCCCCTCCATATATCACATGATCTGAATAAAGAATGCATTTCATTTTGGGAACCATCTGCTTCACCCAGCACCTGCTGGATATGGCCTTGAAAATAGCAGGGACCACGAACGGTAGATGTTACTTAGATCAGAGGTCTCCAACCTTGGTCCCTTTAAGGCTTGTGGGCTTCAACGCCCAGAATTCCTCAGCCAGCCATGCTCGTGAGGAACCATCTCCTCTCCCCCTCCCCCGTCGAGCCACAAAGCTGGAAAAGTTGCGGAACTTTGCGCTAGATAACGTAATCAATGAAGATGAGGGCGTAACCGGAAATGACCCTTGCTGCTGGCCTTCCAACGCTGCCTTTGTGAATCTGCCAGGGTTGAAATTTTGGAACCACAAATTCCCGTGAGCCCTTCCAGAGCTCAGAAGATTAATGGGAGACAATTTGGCAACAGGTTTCATCTTGTTGCAGAATTCTCCCATTTCCTGGCTTTGCACAACGCGATGAATCATGAAATCACCTAGTGGCCTGGGTTCAGGTAACTGGCTAAGATAATATACACAATACAGGCACACAATACACATACCAAGGAAGCAACCGAGGTTGAAACCAACTAAACGTAATATTGTGTGCAAAAAAAAAAAAAGAGTCCAAACAATCACTGCAGAGGATGCATCTTTTCTTGAAAGAGGCTCAATTTGCTTTAAATCAAAGTTGCTTTAATTTCGGGTTCCTGCACAAACGTCTGCCGGATAATGAAACCGCCTGTAAAACTCTACCGCAAATCAACCCGTCCAGCTAGTCTGCCTGCTGAAATACGTGTTTGGGGGCTGGGAAGAGAAGGGATGACATGTCTGCGTGCCTGGACATCTTGAGGGAATTCTATGCTCTGCCGGCACAGACCATCTCATCCTGCTCAAGAGTCTTGTTTAGAAAGGTCCCTTTGGAGAACATGAGCCGCACCACTGAAGGTGCACCAAGCCAGCTTCACGTCTGTTGGCAAAATGGTCCTATTGTGCGTTTGACTCTGCAGGAGTCAAGCTGGGGTGCAATATCCGGAGCATATTTTTTAACAGAATAACAGAGTTGGAAGGGACTCTGGAGGTCTTGAGATCCAACCCCTTGGCTCAGGCAGAAGACCTTCTACCTTTTGTGACAAGTGGTTCTCCAATCTCTTCTTAAAAACCATCCAGAGATGAAGCATCCACAATTTCTGGAGGCAAGTCGTTCCCCTGATTTAATTGTTCTCACGGTCAGGAAGTTTCTCCTGAATTCCAAGTTGCTTCTCCTCTTGTATAGTTTCCATCCCTTGCTTCTTCTTTCTCCCTTCGGGTGCTTTGGAGATTAGCTTGACTCCCTCTTCTTTGGCGCAACCCCTGAGACATTGCAAACTGTCACCCCAGAGTCCTTCTCTTCATTAGACTAGACATCCCCAATCCCTTCAGCCGTTCTTCATGTGTTTAGGGCTCCAGTCAACTTCATCCTCTTTCTTGATTCTTCTCTGCACTCTTTCTAGACTCTCAACCTTTTTTTTTACATCGCGGCAGCCAAAGCCGGATGCAGCATTCCAAATGTGGCCTCATCGAAGCATTATAAAGCGGTATTAAAACATCATGCAATCTTGATTCCAGGTTGCCCAACTGTCTCATGGCGACTCTGGATGGCTTATAGAAATAAAACTCGGATACAAAACCCAACGAACACCCTCCCTGCTTGGGGCAGCAATCAAACAATCCATTGCATGGGCTCTGTATCTCCTTGGGGGTCTCCAGGCCGGTTGGCAAAACCATGTCTTCAGGGCTATTTGAAAGGGTGCCAAAGTGGAGCCAAACTCAGCTCCACGGGGATAATGGTCTAGAGCAGAGGTTTCCAACCTTGGTCCCTTTAAGGCTTGTGGACTTCAACTCCCAGAATTCCTCAGCCAGCATAGCTGGCTAAGGAATTCTGGAAGCTGAAGTCCACAAACCTTAAAGGGGACCAAGGTTGGAGACCTAGGCAGAAATAATAATCTGAACAACGTCTTAGCTTTCTGACTATGCATAGGTTAATCAAGGAAAACTTTATGCAGGAATCTTTGAGTTTAGTACTACTATCACAGTCAGAAACACCCCAAACTAACTAGGAATAGTTCTATTGCATATATGCACTTTCCATTGTCTTAAATAAGAGTTTAAAGATAAATCACAAACTCCTTTAGACTTCTGTTTCCTATCTGGAAAAATGACTAGGATGACGTTACTAATTTGACTGCATAAATCGGAAAAGCACCACTAAAATTGAACACAAAATTAATCAGTCCAATCAATATATATATACATATTAATATTTTAAATACATAATTTATTGAGCTAGTATGAACCCAGTAGAAAGGCTGTAGTTTTCACATCTTTGATGAAATATTTAAGTCTCATTGCTCTCCTACCATAAGACACTGTCTAACTATTAATGTATTAATTCTGCTTTGTTCCATTGGGAACTTCTTGCTTATTTTAAAATGTCAAATGTCTTGTTCAAGATTTGAACTCAGTGGTATATTTGCAAATATCTAGAGAAGTCAGAAAATACAATTTTTGGGTGTTGTAACACAACATCTAAAGGATCAAAGGTTTTACAGCCCTGATATAAATTAAGATGCAAAGACTACATAATCCACTTGTGACTTTATCCAGAACTCAGTAATAGATTCCTTTGGAGATAGGTGGATCCAATTAAATATCAAACTCAATATCAAACATTTTAGAAAATGGAGTCCTATTCTCCCATAACTGACCATTAATATTTTATTTATACATTTATATCCCACCTTTATTAATTTCATAAATAACACAGTGGTGGTCATGTATAATACTCTTTCCTCTTCCTATTTTTTCCACAGCAACAACTCAGAGACGTGTTGGGATGAGAGTCACCTATCTGACATTTGTGCCTAAGGTGGAACTAGAACTCACAGTCTCCTGGTTTCTAGTCTGGTACTTCAACCATTAGATCAAACTCGCTTAGTAACTCTAAGTAATGTTACTTTCCCTTCTTTAGCTGTTTTTCCTTTTCCTATATCATCCTTGTAACATGTTTCCTTCATTTCTTTGCCTACTTCATGTAGATGTCTCATAGTTTCCAAACAAACAGCTTCAGGAGCTTAGATATAAATATATAAGGTATGTTTTGATTGATAGTATTATGGTTGTTTTGAGACTAAATACGTCTTGTGTTGAGGCAAGGGATTTTTATCAGGAATTATTATTCCTGTTTCCGAATTATCATGAGAGAAGCACAAAGAATTTAAGAAACTTAAAGAATAAACCTAATGGATTTTTCATGATATAAATCACTTATATTTACTGTGAGATAAATCTACCAATTGTTAGAGCATCTGATTAATTCATACTTAAAAAGACCATAAAATCCAGCCTTAGAAAGGAGAGTGGATTGAGCAGAACATATTATGATGCAAATAGTAAAATTGTGGCTGTTTCTTTCCTGCATACCTGAATCTTTTCATCCACAAGATATGATTTCATCAAAGAATAAAAATGGTTTGAGGGCAGACCTAACAATGACTCATGACTTAATCAATGCTTTTCTCTCTCCTTTCCTTATGATGTCATCATACCTTAATAAGAACTATTTCTTCTTCTGTAGTTGCTGAATTTCACTCCACTGCACAATGCGTTGGACAGAACAGAAACCTTAGCAGAAGAAGAGAATTAGGAAGCAATAGATTCTGATCCATTCACTAGGCTGTGGCAGAATGGAAATGCATAAGCCTAATACAGTCTGTAAGTATTCATTTACAGGGCAGAAAAGTAAACATTTCCCCAATAGTTAGGATCTGTATTTTATATATTATTAGCAGAAATGATGGATATTTTCCCACAAATAACAGTGAATAGTCACCAAATTATCATTTGTAATGTTCAATATACCAAATCAATTTCAAGCAATACAGAAATATACCGTTTAGTCAAGACTAGTCAAATGTATTTTGGCCTATACATATAGATGTTTTCACAGCCGAGATAGACCTAGAATCCACTTATCCTGCCAGACAAATAATTGCCAGAATGGAGTGCTAAGCAAGCAATCCCTGTGTCAAAGAAACTGACCTTGCAAAGATAATGAGACAAGGAGAACTCAGAACAGATGAAAGCCAAGAACACCTACTTTATCTAGTGACAGCCAGGGAACACCTTCATGCTCAATCAGTTCCTGCTAATGAGACAAGATGGGGTAAGATGTTAAAACAGCAGTAATGGGCAAACTTTTCCCCCCCCACCCAAGCTTAATGATGTATAGCACGGTTAGATGAAATTGTCTTTTAAACCTGGCAAGAATATAAGAGTGAGCACAGCCACACAAAGCGAATTCTGAATATATCTGCGATATATTTACAACATAATCAGAATTACATTACAAAACCAAACCACACACCTTCAAGGCATAGGATGGGCTGCAGCTATTAAAAATAATGTGCTTAAATGGACATAAACATACTTTATTTAATATAATGTTGGACAGTGGTTAAAATGCAAACATTGAGTGTGATTAAGAGACCCAGGTTCCAAGCATCCCTCAGTTATAGTAACCCACTTAGAGACTTCAGACTACTGAACTCCTGCTGGTGGGGAAGACATCCCTCAAATAAAACAAAATGCAAAGCAAACTTGTCCTGATGAAAAAAGGGACAGGTCTTGAATCAAACGATTCCTGAAGCCTGTTGTAAAACCTTGAAAGGGAGTGGTCCACAGAGGCCTCCAAAATGTAATATTTAATATGCCAGAAAAGGAAAATTATTACATGAAATATTGCATAGCAACTATATCAACTGTAGTTTCTTCATTTAAATTGTTACATCAGAAATCTCTTTGTGGCCTGTAATAAAATTAAGCAAAGTGCAATTGAAATAATTCTCATTTTTGACGCATCCGCTGTTTTTACATGACACTTAAAGCTTGGAATCACAAAATGTGTGTACCCTTTTTGCAGAACAATCCTAGGACTAAAACTTCACAGGAGGTTCAGGTGGTTAAAGCAGAACTTTAATTAGTGAAGAACCTAGAAATATGAATAAAAACAAGACAAAAGCAAAGGAACCTGTTCTTATTTAGTTATAAAATCATGGCACTGCAGTAAGAAATGCAGAGCCACAGCAAAACACTGACCTTGAAAACTTCATGACATTAGGAACTGGAGGAATAAAGTGGAAGTCTTGGCAACTCAGTGTGGTCTAAATAGAGAATGAATTTGTTAATGTTGGGTGTATAGTGAAACTTTTCCGGGAAAAGTAAAGACTGCAATGGAAGGGATGTGATATACAGTGTGTAGGATTATGCATTTTTTTGCGTAAGAAACTTTACAGAGTGGAGGATGTTTTTACTTTTTAAAACATTATTTAACCCTAATCCTAACCTTGGGGGCATGATGACTCAATGGTAAATGATGCTGAGCTTGTTAACTGAAAATCTAGCAGCCCGGGTTTGAGAACCAAGCTCCTATTACTTGCCCTAGCTCTTGCAAACCTATCTGTTTCAAAGCATGAAAATGAGAGTAGATAAATAGGTACCGCTTTGATGAGAAGTGTTGTGTGTGTCTTAACATAAAGCAAATCTGTCCACATGACCACGGAAGTGTCTTCAGACAATGCTGGCTCCTTCGGCTAAGAAACAGAGATGAAAACTGCCCCCTTAAAGTCAGACACGACTGGACAGGATAAATGTTTTTAACTCTAACCTTAACTCCAACATCAATTTTAATACCTACTCCAGTGATGGTGAACCTTTTTGAGACCGAATGCCCAAACTGTAACCTAAAGCCCATTTATGTATTGCAAAGTGCCAGCATGACAACACGTACCCCCTGTCCCATCGGTGACACCCCCAACCCTGGCAATGCTCCCCCTGTGACAATCCCATCCCCCAGGGAATGTGCCCCCTGCCTTCGGCTTCTTCTCCAGCAGTGGCGGGGTGCTTCCCTGCTGCCTGGGTGACTTCTCTGGTGGTGGGGGGGGCACTTCCCGCCACCCAGGCGGCTTTTCCGAAGTCGGCGGGTCACTCCACAGCTGCCCGGGTGGCTTCTCTTGGGTCAGCAGGGAACTCCTGAGCTGCCCAAGTGGCTTCTCTGGGGTCGGCGGGGCGCTCCCCAGCCACCCAGGCAACTTCTCTGGGGCTTGCAGGGTGCTCACCGGCCACCCATGCTCCTGCCTGTGGCAGGTCTCTCCTCCATCTTGCTGCTAAATATATATATTTTTACTTTCCTGAGTGAAGGCGCACGGGCTGGCAGAAAGGGCTCTGAATGCTGGCTGTGGCACACATGCCATAGGTTTGCCGTCACTGACCTACTCAACTGTGTTTCTCACCTCAAATGAGCAGATTTTTGATTTTTGACAGCTAGAAAGAGATCTAAGAGTCACTAAACAAGATATTCTGGAATCGTGTAAGCCATAGGGCCTTGGTCTATCTACCCTGATACCACAACTTGCTTCCAGAATTAATGGCTAGTTTACAGTTGATTATACATGAGGCATAATAGTTGTTAGGATTTTTAGAAGAGGTTGGACAGATGGCTGTTCAAATGCTAATGCAACAAGTCTTGAGCCAAGTGAAGGTATGAGAGACTTAGGCAGATGTTTTTAAGCAATTTGATGAGCAGTTACTATGAAGCTAATCTGCCTTCTCAGTATTCTAGAATTTCGACCACATGCAAGGCAAAACAGAACACATTCACAAACCATGTTCACACATCTAGGTTCAGTTCAGATGAATTGATTCATGCTGCATCTCATATACATAGATAGGGTACCCATATCTTTCCCTGTCTGCCGCACAGAAAAAAGTCCTGTTTTCTGAAAGAAGAGAAATAGGTAACCAAAGTTGGGAACAGTGGCTTCAGAATGATCTGACTGGAATCCTCAGGGATTCTAGAGCAGAGATCCAGGAATAAATGAGATACAGAAAAGAAATATTTGAGGTAACAATTATCTCAAGAAGAAGAATATATACAGAAGTTTAGCTAACTAAATTTTAGAGGATTATTTTTTATTTCTATGATAAGTGCAGTTAAGTATATTTATTGTCTCCTCTGATGTCTCTACTATTTGCATTCTCTGGACAGGTTCAGCAAATTGAGTGCTTTTATGCAACTTGGCACTTTTTAAAGATCAGAAATATCTCTGTAATAGTAGCAGATGTATCATCTTCTGTCTTTCAAGAATCTCACATTGCCCCTTACATTCTTCTAGGTGAGATCTTTTTCAGATACTAAGTTTTGAACAAGACTATATCTTTTAATCTTTGCCATTGACTGCTTTGCATGTGTATAACAGTACTTATAGGCATATTTGAATTTTTTTTCTTTTAAAATAAAGTCATTTTATTTGTTGCTTATGTGATTAATCTGTCTCCATAGAATGGGGCTGATTTCTTTAGTCACATACCTTATGCTGCAAGGCTATAATTTATTTCATTGCATTTCATGGTTTTACTTTGTGTTTGCCAGTAGCAGGGGTTGTTTCATCTCTCTTTGTTAGATTTAAACAGGGTGGGTACCAAACACAGGAATCTGCCTGGAAGATAGATAGTGGCAGAAGGTTCTAGTAAGCAACTGCATCCCATTCCATCCGATCCCATCTGTAATAATCGTGGGTGAATGTTGGTCTGCGGGGCCCCTAGACCGGGGTGCACTCAGCCAGAGGCTGAGCGGGCTCCAAGGAAGAAAACAACGACACAA
>JANHFO010009452.1:13801-24543 GCA_032468095.1 Pareas carinatus | reverse complement strand
GCCAGTTTGTATAATTCTTTTAAAGGGTTTTAACTATTGTATGATTGTATATCTGTGTTTTTATTTCTGGCTGTACATCGCCCTGAGTCCTTCGGGAGAGGGGTGGTATAGAAATTTAATCAAATAAATAAAATAAATAAATTTAAGAAATTTGCCACTTTAAGCCACTTAGAGCCATAGCATACCTCAAAATATGGACACACGAGTGTGTACAGTGGGGAAATTGCTTGGAAAAAAAACAGGTTAAAATGAAAAGAACCCAGTAAATTTATTTTCCAAATTAACCAGGATAAGTTCTTGTAAACATCGCAAATACAATTGGTTGTCCATTTGCAAACCTTTTCAAGTATTCTTCTTATTGTATTAATTATTATAGTTATTAATAGTAATTCATAACCTTTTAATTATTATACCATAATATAATAACTAATCATGTAGTCACTAATAGCTGCACCAACCTGAGGGCATATAATCAATCAACAAATAAGAAAAAAAATGTTTAATGCTGCTGTTTGCTCATTCTTACTACAAATGACAGAACTATAATCAATCACATTTTTTGCAACCATTAGATCAGAGCGGGCTCCACTGGTTTGCAAAATAAAACACAGCAGAACATAATTCAGAGGCAATTTGTGCTACCAAGGAAAAGATGTAAATTCAGATCCTATGTGCAGATATGCTGAACCTCAATGTTTAATCAAAATATGTTGAAAATATGATGAAAAATGCCACTCCCTGCAGATAAGATGATACTCAAAATTTCTGTTTGTTTTAATTTTCATAATTGGCATATATGCAGTGGCATGGTATTTCTGGTAATTTAGTCAAAATATATGGGTACTCTACTTTCTGGGAAACAGTGTATATATACAGAGAGTCAGGCCAAGAGACAGACAGATTATAAACTCACACACTTATATATTGGACAAGGGAATGAGACTGGCTATGCTTGTACATACATTTGTAAGTTAGGTATACTATTAGTTTTGTAGCTAGATTACATATTGAGGGATTGCTTTGTGATAGTGAAGCACAAGAACAACATGTTTGATTCAAGATAAGATATAAAGCTATACTATTGCTATGGTTTTACTGTTTGAAAAAATTGAAGAATGTTTTTTAAAACTATTGCTAATGTAGTAGTTATATTTTAGATGTTTCATTTAAAAATATATGCGATTTTAAAAATTGAAAAGTTCTTTCTTTTCCATCCCTCAATTTCTTTCTCTATATTAAAGAAATTATTCACCTGATAAGTTCTGACAGCCTCTCCAACCATAGAAACTGCTTAGTGAATCATGAAGGCAGAATTAAAATCCTTCCGGCAATTTTGGCACTTTCTGAAATAAAGTCTCTGATGATGTTCATTGACAGCTGAACATTAAAGAATTTTGGTATGACCTCCCCTGCTGTTCTTTGAGATAAAATATGTGTTCAGTGACCTATTCAAGATTATGCATGCACCTTTAAGCCATTCAACATTACAGGACAGAAAATAATCGCTCACTTTTTATATCCAGTTCTATCGTAAAATTGTCTCGGTGCTCACTTGAATCTCCCTGAAGAATATTTTTTTATTTCCATAAATTCCTAATGAACATGGCAAAAGCTGGCAGGAGAGGATTGAAGGCAATTCATAATAATTATATTAATTTGACCAAAGTCACAAAATGATAAAAAAAAGTTCTTGCCTTATTTCATTTTCAGAGAGAAATTGATTCCTTTGCATTAAACAATAGGCGTCACTGTTGACTCTTAAATCAACATTTTTCTATTTCGTCCTTTTATTTTCTCTTCCCACTTTTGTCTCACAAATTTCATTTTGGTTTTGATTTTTCTTTTACCTTCCAAATGACCAACGATCCCTGGATTTCTCATTTTATCAGTATTGTTTAGAATTGAGTGATCTTCAATTATTTATTTATTTACTTTTAAAAAAATAGTTGCCAAACTGAATTTGGTAAAACTGACCCCAGTGATTAAAAGCATAATAAATTCATAACAACACGAGACATAGGGAAGTTGAGTGCAATTTCTGATAACCACATGGAGGTGTTTAGACAGTTTTCTCGGAAACGAGAAATAGAAGTCTGTCACTGCATTTTCCTAGGAAATGTTTTATAACATTTTAAAAAGTTTAGATAGGGCCCTGGGAATTCTTAACTATATCCTGCTTCAGCACTAACCAAGTGTGATCCTGCTTACATTATGGAGATTTACAAAAGTGACTGAATAATAGATGAAATTGGAGAAACTTACTTTATATCTGGAGGATTCTTCATCTATATCACACATCAGGTTTTAATAGTTTGCTTTATTTAAAAAAGACATTTATATTCTACTTAACTGAGGCTTGAGAATTTATGTAGAATAAAAGAAATAAGAATAGCAGGCATTTAAATAATACTACATATGTAAATTGTTCAGGCTAGTAGAACTCCAAAGTAAAAGTGCTGTTCCATTTTGTTGATGCTAAATAAAATAGGAAATTTTCAATATATTCAATGGTCATTTATATTTACTTATGTACACTTTGCTGATATTCACTCTCCAACAGGATAAATTGAACATAATAATAATGTAGTTCTGCTTTTCATAAACTCTTTTTTTAGCTGCAGTTAGAATAATTTAAGGGCAGCAGTTTATTCCCCAGGGTCATTGCTAAAAATGCACGTAGCTGACAGAAAAAAATATAGTATAGATCTTTGAAAATAATGGAATGATACAAGCACAAGGGTTATTTCCTGCCACTTTATTACTCTAACTACTGCCATTCGAAATAGACAGTTATAACTATTAAAGGTTGTTTAATTGTAACAAAATTATTAAAGTTAGTTTAATTATTACAAAATAATTGAAGCTTATTTAATGATTACACATTTTAGTATGATATTTGTTTCTGCTTGAGAGAGACACACACACAGAAAGAGACAGAGAGCCAGAAAGCGAGAGAGAGAGAGAATGAGAGAAAGAGAGAGAAAGAATGAGAGACAGAAAAAGAGAGAGAGAGAATGACAGACACAGACACACATAGAAGACAGAATCAGAGACAGAGACATAGAGAGAAAGAGACACACACAGAGAGAGACAATGAAAGAAAGCGAGAGAATGAGAGAGAGACAAACACAGAAAGAGAGAGAATGAGAGACAGAGAGAGACAGAGAGAGAGAAAGAAGGAGAGAGAGAATGAGAGAAAGAGAGAGAATGAGAGACAGACAGAGACACACACAGAGAGAGAGAGGGAATGAGAGAAAAATAGAGAATGAAAGATTCACACACACACGCACAGAGAATGAGAGAGAGAACAAGAGAGAGAGATGCAGAGAGAGAGAGAGAGAGAGAGAGAGAAAATGAGAGAGAGTGAGAGAGAGAATGAAAGACACACACACACATACACACACACAGAACTGCCACCACTCACTCACATGCTGCTGCTGCTCCGCCCATTACCATGAAGCCACGAGGGTAAAGAACCACCACCGCTGCTTATGTCTACACTTAACATAGTGTAGGTGGGGCAGGGCCAGGGCCAGGTGTGTCTTATTGAACACGCCTGGCCCTGCAGACCACCTGAATTTTCACGTGAACCACCCGTGGTTGGCAACCTCTGGTTGGCAACCTCTGGTCTAGAGAAAAGAAAAACTAGGAGTGACGTGATAGCAGCATTCAAGTATTTAAGGGACTGTCCCAAAGAAGAGGGGGTCACCTCATTTTCCAAAACACCAGAAGGGAGACAAGAAACAATGGATAGAACCAATCAAGGACAGAATCAAACTGAAATTAAGGAGAAAATCTCTAACAAGGAGAACAATTTACCAGTGGAACAGCTTGCCTTATCACTGAAAATTTTTAAAAAGTACCTGGACAGCCACTTGTCTGAAATGGTATCGGGTCTCCTGCTTGAGACTAGAAGACCTCCAAGGTCCCTTTCAGCTCTATTCTGATTGATTGATTTTCAAGGTTCTGTTTAAAATGTTCTTTACAGGTTCTACTTTCAGCTTCACTTATCTTTATCTTTGTAATAGTATTCTGAATGTTTCCCCCATTAAACCTTGTTGAAAAAAAATTATGTCACTTCAGTTCATAAGTTTATTCTAGACAAAAGAATGCAGATTGAAAATGGCTTCTTTCATTGGAGAGAATGGGAAACTTATGCTAAGTGGAATTTCTACATTCTAAATTAATTTTCAGTTAATATGTTTGCAAAGGAATTCAGTTGGTGCTTACAGATGGTATCTAATGCAATTTCAGCAAGGCTATAATCAAATTTGATGTATTATACTTTTAAATTCTCAATAATTAATGTAGGAATGATTAGGTTCTACTATATGGTTTTATTTTTAAAGAGATGCAGGCAAAGGTGTTACAGTACAAAGACTGTATTCTTAATCTTTGACTGCATTTTATTGCTTTCCATTGTTATTGTCATTCATAATTTGTAAAAAAAAAAGAAACTTTAATACTGTTATGATCTGAAATCATTGTACCATTTTTCATTCTAAACTATAAGTTTCAGATGATAGCAATACTAAAATACTTTTTCTTTTTACAGATTTTAAATGACAGTAAGAAGACAACCCTTTCCAGGATAATTTAATTGCCAAATTTGCTCCATACAAACAAGCACTTGAATTATTTTTTTAAAAAAAAAAGAAAGAAAAGGAAATATTTTGATATTGGTCATTCTATAGCCTAAGGAAAGTTTGCATGCTTTAAAGCCTGTTTGTATTTGATCTTTGAAGTCCTACAAACCAATTCATTAATCAAGAAAAAATATGTCTGTAGGATCCGGCAAGTCTGGATGGTCTGACTGCTGGGGTTAATTCATGTTCCTGTTTTCCCCCTCTCCTGGGACAGTAGACAGTTCGGCGGCTGGGTTGCTATGAGTTTATTGGTCGAGGAAAACAAGGATCAACTTATACCATGATTAAGGAAGGTATTTGAAACATTTAGAAGCAAAGGTGTCAAACTGAGAAAAGACAAATGCCAAATTGGCCTTCTACCATAGTTTCTTTAAAGGGAAAGCTACAATAGCCAACCCATTACATAATTTATTGTTCAAAAAGACCCCATGGACATGGGGACCAAATGGAGATGCAGCATTCAAAAGACTTAAAACATTGTTATCAAGTGATCAAGTGCTCATTCGTTATAACACAACTCTCCCTGTAACGCTAACCTGTGATGCCTCTCCATTTGGCATTGGTGCTGTTTTAAGCCACAAGATGCCTAATGGTGAGGAAGCACTGATAGCTTTTTACTCGCACACATTAATAGCTGCTGAAAGGAACTACAGCCAACCTGATAAAGAAGCTTTGGCTCAGGTTGCTTCTGTTTGCCGTTCTCACGACTACCTTTACGGCCGACACTTCACTTTAATAACTGATTACAAGCCTCTTCTGGGCATTCTTGGAGGGAATCACCCAACACCGGCTGCCCTGTTCCCCAGATTAATTTGTTGGTCCATTTTGCTGGCAGCCTATTCCTATATGCTGCAGCATAGGCCAGATCCAACTTTATGGCATGCTGATGCACTCAGCCGCTGCCCGCTGCCAACTGTGGGCACGGATGTTAGCATTGAGGACCCTGAGCTCTTGATTGACTGTCACTGGTCACTTCAGCTGAGGTGACAGCATTGTCTGTCTCAGACCCACTCCTCAAGCAGATTTTTAGCTGGGTTAGAAGGGAGTGACCCAATGGGTCAATAACATAGGTTTTTACACTATTTTAAACCATTCTGGACTCCCAGGGAGAAACTGGCAGTGCACGGAGACTGCCTGTTGTGGAGTGACAGGGTAATAATCCCTAATAAACTGCAGGCATGCATCTTAGGTACCCTACATGAATGCAATCCTGACATTGTAAAGATGAAGTCCCTAGCCTGGAGTTTTGTTTGGTGGCTGTCAATGGATAAAGACATCGAACAGCTAGTAGCCATCTGTTCGACCTGTCAACAATCCAGACTGGCCCCACCATGAATACCTCCACAGAAATGGGAGTGACCCAGAACTCCTTGGTCCCATCTCCATTTAGATTTTGCTGGACTGTTCCATGGACAGATGTTTTTAATCATGGTTGATGCTTTTTCTAAATGGATGGAAGTGCGACTAATGACAGATACCAAAGCCCCCACAGTTGCCAAATGCCTCTAAAGTTTCTTTATAATGCATGAGTTGCCATATATTGATGTAACAGATAATGGCCTGCAGTTTACTGCCACTGAAGACTTTTTGGTATCCCTTGGCATCTGCCATGCCTTAATTGCTCCATTTCACCCGAATTCTAATGGCATTGCTGAATGAGCTTATAGATCAGCGAAAGAATCACTCAGCAGGTTGGGCCCAGGTGACTGGAAAGCCGAGTGGAAAAGTTCTGGCTAGGGCAGCATTTAACGCCCAGCAACACAACTGGGAAAAGCCCGGTTGAATTATTATTCGAGCATAAATTACGGTTAATTTTGGATCATTTACACCCTGACTATGCTCCAGGGACAGTTGAACAGTCTACAGGGATGCCAAGGAGTTTTCACATGGGTGATGCCATTTGGGTGAGAAACTATGCCTCAGGGGTCAAATGAGTTGTGGGTAAAATTAAGTTGGTATCAGGAACCTGCTCTTACGCTGTAAGCCTTAAGGATGGGTGGCTATGGTGGCGCCATATAGACCATCTTAGGAGAGCGCAGTCAACCCTCTCTGGAGCTCAAACTGACACATCCAGTAATAAAGATTTAACTTCCCCCTCAGGGTACTACGACCTAGAGGAAGAGGATGACTCACCAAATATCAGAAACTTCCAGCGCATGGTGTCAGTTGATGTGGGTTTCTTCAGTGGGTTTTGGGCCTGGTGCCATCCAGGAGCTTCCATCAGAAACCCTGGTGGCTTCAACAGTCCCATCTGCCCAGCTGGCTACTCCGCCAACTTCTGAACTGTGCAGATCCAGCTAGCTGTGTCATCGCCCAAAATACTTGAAGCAGTACATTTGCGCTCAGACTGCTTCATCTAAGGAAGGAGGGGTGTAGGATCTGGCAAGTCTGGCCAGTCTGGCTGCTGGGGTTAATTAATCTTCCTCTTTCCCCTCTCCTGGGGCAGTAGACAGTTAGCGGTTGAGTTGCTGTTTGTTTATTGATTGCACCATTTAGAGCGCTCCTATTTAAACAGAGTGAGGTAAAGATGTGAGTGGAATTGTTGCTGGTTCTGCTGTTATTGTTTCAATAAAGAGTTATTGTTGCACTCCATTACGTCCAGCCTTTTCCTTGCTGCACGAATCTAACAATGTCAGCCCTATGTCTGCTCTAAATATGTGCATATCACTGAGTCTTTAAACATTCACAAAAAGTTTGCTTTTTTACAACAGTAAATAAAGCAACACCTTACTGTATCTACTTGAATTTAAAGAGTGCATATATATTATGTGGGGCATGACAACAAGATAAGTGGGTAAAGGCTAGAAGGTGAAAAACTGGCTGTCACTCACAGCTTGACAATAACAGGGTGAGGGTGGCAGTTAGAATGCATTGGGAGAGAAAATGAAAACAATAGCCTGTCAACAGCCGTGAAACACTGCCGTCTTGTCAAGGTCATGCCAAGCAGTGCCCTAACCATGTGGACTGTTCCCATAACAAACTGAACACATGTAATTGGACAATGCTATGAACTGGAGAATGACTCAAGGGAGAAAGTAATGTTTGACTATGCATGCTTTTGTGTGGGAAACCCAGAGTTGGTTTTGCTTCTTCTGTGCCTATGTAGTGCATTCAGGAAAGTTTTACTTTTGGAAAAACAATTCCTAGGAATTCCTTTTTCTGGATTTGCCAACTGGACAGTTGACAGTAGAATTAAAGGTGAAATTTTGAGATGATGCCAAAGATGAAAGAATCTTAATTAAAGAACTCTGCTACCCTCCCCATACCTTATAATGGTGTATTCTAGCAACACAGATACCAGGCAAGAATTTTGTTTTTATTTGCTGTCAATCTTAATCAGAATATTAATGTTATTTTCATCTAATTAGAATTAAAATGATTTTCTTCTGCCTATTGGATACTGTGGTTAGCTGTCTGAAAATCTTGGAGAAGATAAGATGGAAAAAATAACATGAATTTGAAATGAGAAATGAGAAAAATGCCTTGCTTTGAAAATCAGCAAAATATTTTCTGTAGCGTAGCTATCTTTATCATTACAGATTTCAGTAATGCCTTTTTTTTTGCTCTGATAAATTTATTTGACAGGGATGAGTTCACTAATAAGCTACATGCCCAAAGCTGTGATTGCTAAGTGACTACAGACATACTGATTCTTATGTAATGCTCATGCTTATACTCAGTTCTAGTGTAAACCTATCACTAAGCAACTGAACTAGTGGTGAAATAATTGCTGGAGATTGCATACTTTATCTTTACATTTATCGTTATCCTGAAGTGATGCTAAAGTTATGACAGAAATGTTTGCATTTTAACATAAAGTTCCTAACTAACACTTCTCTAGCATAATAACAGCTATACTGATTAGGCTGAGGATTCATCATTCCTTTTCCATGGACTGATGAAAATTCCCCAGGGAGAACTTGAGTGCAATAGTACCAAGCCTCCTGGTTTCTAACAATTGTTAATGTTATGCCTTCTTTCTCTTCTTTTAGAAGTGATATATGGCTACTTATTTTTCATGAATATGTTCACTTTTAAAAAAATCTGCTTTAATGGACATCTTTACATCACAAAATCCTTGAGCTAATTACGCACTGCGTGTAACAGAATTTTCCTTTGCATATCATGAATAGTCCACCCTTAACTTCAGTTGCTTCTTTTCCGGTAATATTGAACTGCAAACCAGGGCATATAAAATCTTCGCTAGACCAATTCTTGAATACAGCTCCTCTGCCTATAATTCACATCATATGATGAACATTAATACAATTGAACGAGTCCAGAGGTATTTTACGAGAAGGGTACTCCATTCCTCAGCCCATAATAGAATACCTGATGCCACCAGGCTTGAAATTTTGAACCAAGACAACTTAGAGCTATGCCGCCTACAGTCCAATTTAAGCTTAGTACACACAATTCTCTGTTACAATGTTCTACCTATCAATGACTACTTCAGTTTCAATCACAATAATACACGGGCTAACAACAGATACAAACTCAAAACGAACCGCTCCAGACTCGATTGCAGAAAATATGACTTTAACAACAGAGTGGTCAATGCCTGGAATTCACTACCTGAGGCTGTTGTTATATCCTCAAACCCCCAAAACTTTAAATTTAAATTGTCTATTGCAGACCTCACTTCATTCCTAAGAGGTCTGTAATGGGGCATGCATAAGTGCACCAATGTACCTACAGTCCCTGTCCTGCTGTTTACATTTGTTCATTCTCATTTGTTATGTATATGCTTATACTGTTTATATCTATATTTTATATAGTAAGTTCGGGTCTTTTCCAGTGTAGAGTGGAAAGTCTCTTGGTGACATTTGCCATCTTCAGGCTGGTGCTTTTGGCTTCTTGCTAGTCTGAGCAAAGTGTGATTGGAGTTGCCTTTTATCTGTAAATTCTGGTGGGAGGGTTTGGTGTGCTTGGCTGGTTGGCTGGGCTGTTATTTCTTGATTGGTTGCTAGAGTTGACCCAGGAGATCACAGCACAAGACCCAGGACTCCACATCAGAAGAACTCACAAGGTCACCTTCAAGTAACCCATTGCCCAAGTTGTTAGAACACAGGAGACTAATGGAAAATCAATCACTACACAAATGACCCAGAACATTACAACACAAAAGCCCATTAAACCAACATCAGTCAAGAAATAACAACTCAGCCAATCAGTCCAGCACACCAAACACTCTCACTAGTATTTACATGGAAGGGTGCGCAACTTGGGGGTCCTCCTGGACGTGCGGCTGTCAATGGAACATCATGTGGCAGCTGTCACCAGGGGGGCCTTCCATCAGGTTCGCCTGATTCGGCAGTTGCGCCCCTTTCTTGATCGGGACTCCCTACGAACATTCACTCAGGCTCTCGTCACTTCCTGTCTGGACTATTGCAACGCTCTCTAAATGGGGCTCCCCTTGAGATGCACTCGGAAACTCCAGCTAGCCCAGAATGCAGCTGCGCGTGGGATTTTTGGAGTGAGTGGGTGTGCCCACATAACTCCTCTCCTGCGCGAGCTGCACTGGCTGCCGGTGGTCTCCCAGGTGCATTTCAAGATGTTGGTAACCACCTTTAAAGCGCTCCATGGCTTGGGGCCCAGCTACTTGCAGAACCACATTCGACCCATTGATACCTCCCGCCGACCTGTACGCTCCCACAGAATGGGCCTCCTCAGGGTGCCACCAGTCAAACAATTCCAGCTGGCAACCCCCAGGGAGAGAGCCTTCTCCGTGGCAGCACCCACCCTCTGGAATGATCTCCCCCCTGCTATACCAGTGATCGCTGACCTTTGAACCTTTCGCTGCACCCTAAAGACCCATTTATTCCAACAGGCTGGCTTGGGATAGCCGCGTCCTTGCGCTCCTGCATTCAAATTAGACTGTTTTAAATATTATTTATTTGGGAAATAATTTTACTGCTCCCCTTTTAATTCAGGCTTTTTTAGTGTTTATGTTGTTTGTGCTTTTACATGCCTGTAAGCCGCCCTGAGTCCTTCAGGAGAAGGGCGGGATAAAAATAAAATTATTATTATTATTATTTTCTGGTGAACACAGCTGCCTGATGTTAAGCTGGAGTTGGCCTTCTCCAATTATCGAGC
>JANHFO010009448.1:3071-26066 GCA_032468095.1 Pareas carinatus | reverse complement strand
GTCCTCAAATAGAATTCACTTTGATGCTGCTGTAGCGGGGATAGGGGGGGACGGAAGAGACCCCGGGGGGGTGGTCTCCTCCCAAGCAGGGACAGACAGTTGGGGCGCAATGCATGCAATGGTGGCGTCAGTTCTTTGGCTGCGGTGTGTGAACCAGCTGAGGGGGGGAGGATAGCCTGTCAGCCGAAAGGCTTCCTTTCCCCCCCGCCCTCAGCTGGTCCGCACTCCACTGCCGAACAGGTGATGCTCACAGCGCAGGGACCAGCTGGGTGGGGGGGGGAAGGAAAGGCCTTTTAGCTGAGAGGCTTTCCTTCTTCACCCCTCAGCTGGTCCACACATCCCGCCAAGTAACTGACACACACGCAGTTCCAGCTGTCCGCCCTCCGTGTGTCTTCCACTTCCTCTCCCCGCTACACTGCATTTAAACGAAAATCTATTTCTATTTCTAACTTATAAGGATGCGTCTTATAATTGATGTAATACAGTAATTGCATAAGCCTATCTTGGGTTATCCGGTATATACCAATATAAATTCAAGCAACGGACAGTCTAAAATTAAACCTAAATATTACTAATGGGATTCTCAGCAACTGAGAATCGTATCATGCAAAGGGCGCAGAGCAGCTAGTGATGATGACGACACCTTTGCACATACACTAGAACCTTTACACATACCGTATATTGCTGTCAAGTGTTAACCCACCCCCACTCACCCCACCCCACCCTGGTGCCTTTACATTTCTTCCTGTAAATGCAAGACTTGGCTCTCACCTTGACTAAGAGGCGAAGATAAATATCCTGACTCTTGGGCTCCTTACGCCGAACCTTACGGTCCTTGTTGTGGCGAATATCAATTCCCTGGGGACAAAGAAGAGAAATATTCAAGCTAGCAGAAATATCTCATATATATATGCCCTTTGCCTGACAAATACAAAGGTATCTTTATATTTTGACATTCTATTTAATAAACTTCTTCTGTCAAATAGGAGTCTAGTTTGGAGTAAATCAAAGTGCTCTAATTAGACTCTAATCAGGATCTGCGAAAAATCAGGGACTGCTGCCAGAGCAGACATCCCAGTACACCTCAAAAACTGTTATATTTGTATCCGAACGTACTCTCCAGTGCAACATGTATGTATCTTGTCTATAAGGAATGCAGTAGCCCATACTGTATTTCCCTGAAAATAAGACACTGTCTTAAATATTAATTTTGCTCCCAAAGATGCGCTAGGTCTTATTTTCAGGGGATGTCTTATTTTTCCACCGAGAACTTCCTGTCTGCTCCGGCTGCACTGGAGGGGAGGCCTTATTATCGGGGAGGTCTTATTTTCGGGGGATGCCTTATATTTCAGCGAGAGGCAAAACTGTAAGTAGGTCTTATTTTCGGAGGATGTCTTACTTTCGGGGAAACAGGGTAGTGCCTTCTGACTGATTTAAGAAACAAAATGCTATATTTGTATGGGCCGGATCTATTTTTCTATTTTGCAGATCAGAAAATTCAATATTAGTAAGCGTGCTTGAATCAGAATAAAATTTTGTCAGCTTTCTCTTGTAAGGTTCACAGTTGATTTGTCAAGAGTCAAGCATTCCCTCAATCTCACGTCATAATGTGGCAGATAAATAGTTTTGATTGCTTCCAATTTCTTTATTTTTATTTTCATTGACTAAAAAAACCAGAAAGGAGAAAGGAATATAGTACATAGATGTAAATATATAACATAACCTATCTATAACTTATATTGTTAATAATGCTGCTATTACATAAACTTTTAAAGTAAAAATTGAAGTGATAATTCAAAATATCGAATTATCAAATCATAGCTATGTCAAAATTTAAAATAAAAAACTCACAGAAAAAGTGCTAGGAGATATTGTTGGGAGATCTCCTTTTTAAAGGAGATATTGCAGCTAAAAATAAAAAGTATTTGGGTGCCTTTCCTTTGTTCTCTTTCTCTCCCCATCTCTTATTTAATTATTTTTTTATAACATGCTTCAAACTTTTGGGATTGTTGCCTATTTTGCTTCAAATCTTTTGGGATGATTTTAAGCATTTTTCTTCTGAAACCATATTTTGAGTGTCTTAACTTGCCTTACTGTGTGTGATGGTTTCCAATTTCAGTCTAATACAATGCAAATGTTGAGTACAAACAGCATGACTTTAGGAAGTGCAGACCTCTCTCTATATTGAATAAAAAACAAGCATTTTTGTTCCAATATGTGAGCAATTTACTCTTTGGAAAAAATCTTGTTAAGTATCAAAAACATTTAAGGCTGCAATTCACACTCATTGAAATCAACATTCATATTTGGCATTTAATCTTAGCATTGTGTTGAACCCAGATCAGAGACTAACAGGTGCAATTTATAACAAAACCTGAATCTTGTCAAAATGGAGAAAATAGGTCTGTTTTGTGATTTATAGATAGAATGATCTAGAAGCACATTGCAAAAGGAATAGAATTGCAGGAAGAGAACTTCTTTAGAATTTTATTATTAACAGCAAAATTGCAGTGGACTTTATCCAGTAAAGATTCCATTAACATAAGGGGGGGTTCCTGTAATTAGCTTTGAAGTATGCATTAATATCATCAAGATAGAGGTGGCATATAACTCCATCAGTTGCTTGATGGAAATTACATAAACATTAGTTTTTATTATGAAAGCTAGTAGATTTCGGTCAGAACCCAAGGGATAATAAACTCCTTGAATTGAATTGATTTAATTTATATGCTGCCCATCTCACTATCGAATAACTCTGGGCAGCCATCTTATTATAAGATGGATTCAAGTATCCCTCTTTAAAAATATTACTGTTTTAGTGTTGTCATATTATGTTAGGTTATCATAGTGCTAGGTTGCAGATGATGATTAAACTTCATAGGAAATTATTTGCTGTCTTCAGTTTCAATGACATGTTTGTCTCAGACTGCAAAATGCTTGAAGACAGGATGCTACAGATGAATGAGAAATTTTAAAACAAGAAAAAAATGGATGTTGCTTTCTAGCTAAGGAACAAGCCAGTTAGTAATCAGGATTTTAAATTGATAAAGACCTTTGGAGATTCCACAATAATATAACTACTAAAGTATCAAGATTTATCAGAATTTATCTTTAAGAAAACAAATATTATGTTTTCAAAAGAAAGCCAACGTACTTTCCCAATCACATCATACCAACTAGGCTGCATTTCTGAATTTATTAGAAACAGCGCTCAGTACATCCTTGTAAAACATTACATTTAAATGTGCTTTATTGCAATCTTTATTGCATTTTTATTCTAAAGCAAAATAGGCCAGAATGCTTAGTGTCTGGAATTCCAAAGCTCAACAATCTATTTTTTAAAAATAAAAACATAAAGGAACATCATAGCACACTTGGTGACACATGATGTTGCATTACTCAGCTAGAAACTACAATATGATTAACATACAACTGTTTTCTTCATGAAGCAGTTTCAGAAGTTAAACAACATGAATTGGGCTACATCATAAAATGACAGAACAGGTTTTACATACCAACACGAATACCAAAGTTACATGCTGGAATTCATATTAAAAAGAATAAAAACAAAAACAATAGCTATGGTTTCATGAGAAGCAAATCTTTAAGAGTATCTCTTAAAGAGGAAAACCAAAATGTATTTCAAGACTGCAGTGCTTAGGTGTAAGGTGTACAAAGGAATGCACATTCCTAGCATACTCCATTAAGATTAATAATGGTCTATTCTTAGAGAAAATAATATTCTATTTATATCTATAGATATGTTTCCATACATTGCAATTAATGCTACAGTACTGCTCTCCTTTGCACACTATTTCTAGATGATGTGGCTTTCACTTTTTTAAAAAGTGCAAATGTTACTTTAGTTCAAGAGTTGAAAGTTTGTAGAAAGCATTACAACTTTGATTTATTGAAGTGAGATAAGACTCCCTTAACCTTTTGTAGTGAGGGCTGTAAAAATAGGACCCCCAATTTCAGTCTGAATGGATCTAGCAAGTGCAGGTGGGCAATTTGGACACAGTGAGGCAATGTCATGGCTAATGCATATAGATGTATAGGTGAATATATTTTCCATTTATCTATATACAGATAGCGCACTTGCACACACTCAAATACAGAAACAGAAAATGTTGCAGACTAATAGATCACATGGGGCTGTAAAGTGGCAAAACACAATTAATAAGACTCATATTTCTTTATAATTCCAAAATCAAAACACTCTGTACAGGTGGCTAACCTGGAGTAAGGGTGCAAACTGGCACAAACAGCTATGATGAAGGGGTACGGAGAATATTGTCCCCTAAAAATGCCTGGAAATAGTTTTGCTTTCCTAGAAATCTCCGCTTTAAAAATGTGAGATGTTAACTGCAATCCTTCCACCATTGTAGGCAGATTACCAAATCATGCGGAAAATCAAAGTAGACTTTAAATGATCCATTGTTTTATTTTTAGTGTTCAGTTCTCTTCTGTTGAACTCAAGAGTTGCTTCTGTGCTATTTGCTGTGGAGAGGTATTTAAATTATGTTCTAAGTCAACAGAAGTTAACTGTATCAAGGCATGTTGCTGAAGACTTCTTAAATAAAAAAAATGACTTAAAAACTCTGGTGCCAGCCGAAACAGCAGTGCTTGAAGCTTTTTTTTTGATAGAAAAGTCAGATTACTGATGTTGACTTTTTAGAGCAGGGTTTCCCAATCTTAACAACTTTAAGGCGGGTGGACTTCAACTACTAGAATTTTCCAGCCAGCAAAGCTGGCTGGGGAATTCTGGGAGTTTAAGTCCACCCGCCTTAAAGTTATTAAGATTGAGAAATCCTGTTTTAGAGCAAACAAAGTTATTTTCCTCATATCCTACAGAAGGTGCCTATAGAACATCTGGTGAGCAAATGTTTTACTTTTTCTTTCAGTTAGAATATAGTTTAAGATTTTTTTAAAACAAAGTAAACAAGTTGCTGGGGTGTATACAATTAAGGTACTTAAAAAAAACCCCACCTCAAACAATGTGAACTCCAAATCACTCCAGATTTGCAGGAATTGTGAATTTGATTCACAAGCTGGTATTTTGTCCCCGCAGAGCACAAATACATTCGGATACCAGATTGTTATTTTCTTCCATTTTCCATTTCCTCTATAGAATAAAAAAAAATACCCCAGGGCACTGATTTAGATTGTAAGTTAGTATGTAGGGGGGAACAAAAATAATTACCCACCAATTAATTTAATTCATGCAGTAGGGTTATTTTGCCTAACGTTATTATCTTCATAAACTGAATAGTAGACGTTTGTTATGTCTTTGTTGGACAAAAATAAGTTTAAATGAGGTGAAGTGAAAATCATTTGTGTTATCATTAAAATAATTCTGCATATTTTCTCTATATAGAAATATTCATATCCTTTCCTCTTTTCCAAAATCTTACTGCTACCTGTCCCAACTACAACCATTAAGTGCACAGGCTATTCTTTGTATTTCAATGTGGATTTTGCATTTTCAAAAAAAAAAACTTTGCAAGACCAACTAATATAAAATCAAGTATCTGGATTGTGATCTATCCCATTGGAACAAAAAAATCAATTCAAAAAGATCGAACAACTTCACAAGACCATTATAAACGTCTTTACATTTTCTCCAATGTATGGGGCTTATAGTAGAATTGATCATCCCTAATTTTCACTGAAATTTATTTCTATTGTTTTAGTTTTGTGAGGGTTTTAATATCTCAAAAGAAGAGTAGCCTCCTCCCACCTCATCCCAGCATTTCCATAGCACTAGTTAACAGCCACTTCTATTTCACTGGTTTTTTCCCCACTGTGAGATAATGGAAGATTGCTAGATGAGTGAAAACAAAGGAGAATGGAAAGGAGGCACCATTAGTAATGAAGACATCTACCATTGGCAAAGAAATACAGCCACTTAAAAAAGCATGTTAGGATCGAGTGCTGGTCTAAGTACAACAGCAACAAGGGCTGCAGAGCCCAACTTTGTCTCTACCATTTGATGACACAGAATATTTTTCCTGACTTAAGGGAAGCAATGAAGAAGTAAGAGGTGGGTTGCAGGAAGTATTGTGACATTCCTAAAGCTTTGAAGAGAAGATCTGATGGGCCAGGTATAAAGAAAAGGCAAAGGCAGCAACACACACTGACTAATGATGGCTTCTAATTCATGATGTTGAATTTAGCATTGGCCTAATTAATCCGGAAACCACCGTTATTATTTTTTTAATGCAGCTTTATGCCCTAACATATTGCATTTCCACTGTAGTGCGTGAAAACAATCCTATCCTTGGAATAAGATATTCACAAGAATAACTTTTACTATTAAAGATACTGACAATTGAATCTACAGTTAGTTTTGGCTATACTCTAAGCAGTAGGGAGTTTCAAGAAATGAATTCTCTTTAAGGACAAAAGAAGACTGTATGTAAATTTACTTTAAAAATATATCCAAATATCCCAAAACATAAAGCACTGTTTAAAAAATTAACGTGGACAAAAAAAAATGAAACCAATGACTGACCATATATTGAAACGCTTGGCTATAATCACACATAACCTGTAACCTAAAAAAAAAGTTTGCCACAATACACACTACCACTTTAGGTTTTTATTCCCCATTAACTGTAAATTTAAAATACACAAAATTTAAAACAAAAACAAACAAAAAGCCCAACAACCATACATTTCATCAGGAAAAAAAATCAAGTACCAAAAAGGACTTTTCCAAATGTGAAAAAGAGCAAAAAAGCAAAATTGCTACATGAAGAAACACTGTATTAGGTCACTGTACACCTTTTCAAGATTTTCCATAGTGAGGGCCAATGCTTACCCTCCAAATCCATAGCATAGCACTAAACATGTCCCTAGTTCTTTAAACAAACCACTGTCTTATCTACCTGTTTCAAGACAGATTAAATGACCTGTCTCTATTCCTGAGATTATGCAGGTTGGTGTTGTGTAGAATTAATGTGATTTATTTTATTTTAATCCAAGTGCTACATTATTATAAGTGAAATACAATAGGACTGGAGAAATTGCATATAAATGAGTTCAGTGTAGATGGATTTGGTAGACGTAGCTGAAAATTGGGCGTACTGTATTCCAGCATAAGAATTTCATGTTGAGACCATAATCTCAATGAATCCTATGGATATGCAAGAAATTGTGAGTAACAGTGGTATATTTTTTGAAAAACAAAAAATATACAAAAGTAATTTCTGAGGCAGTGTGTAAGAGAATAAATATGGAGGAATAAGCTTCAGTTTGCTCATATGAACATACATATGTTTAAAATGGGTCTGTATTTCATAAACTATTCATATGATTAAACGAATGGTTCAGGGTTCTGCTTAGGGATATGAGTGCAAAAGAGAAGTTAAATCCTAGATATTACTGCTTCTTGAAATTTCCAATTAAATGTATGCATTAGTTCTTATTAAGTACCACTGGCCAAGAAATTAATAACCTGAAGTACTGGCATTTCAATTGTTTTTAACCTGACCCACTGAGCATCACAGCAAATTTAGCAACTGCATAAAAGATAAAACTTGTGAGAAAGCAAAATACTGAAAAATTCTCACTCACAACTGGGCATATTAGACAACACTATTTCTCTCACCCCATTACATTTAACACTGCAAAGACAAAGAAAGTAATGGATCAAGATCAATATTTTTTAAAAATCATACTCTTAACCCAAATATTTGTGTTTTCAAAATTGAAAATTTGCTATGCTTTGCTTTAGATGTACACATTCATTCATTGATTTGATTTCTGAAATTTTGTTGCTTTCTGTTCATGTCAGCTTTGCTGTTAGCCAGTGATGCTTGTAGGGCAGCTAAATCTAACAATCAACTAGGAGAATTAAGAATGCTGCCACTTGAGGTCAGCTAAGTATCACTAATGAAAAAAAAAATGCAGCCAAGAACATTAAATCAAGAAATGCCTGAGAAAGCTGGATGCAGACGGTAAAATAGACGGTAAAATATATTCCCTATATATTTCAATTAGGTTTTAAAGAGTGGAAAACAATAGAGCCATATTCATACATTGAATCGAGGTGGCTCCTGAGGTGTGCATGAAATAAAGTTTAAAGGAAGTGTACATTTCAGAATTTACTGAAATCAACAAATTTCAGTGAGTTCAAATAGGTAAACAAGGTAAAATTTATTCACAATAGTGGGAGTTGGTAGATTTTATACTGGCAATCCATTTTATGTTTAGTTATATTTTAAATAGCAAGATTGATCATTGATGACCCAGAAAAGTTCCACTGATGTTGATGTATGACTTTTGTAGCCTAAGCACTACTTGAAAAATGTGCAAGTGCCAGATCAGATGATACAACCTGCCTGGCTCCTAGGGGATCTCCATGCTATTTCTGAAAACTAGCAATTTCCAAGTCACACTTAGCAGTAGAAGTTTTGCTGGTGAGTAAAAGGAAAGTGTGGTGCCCAGGCTTTATTTCGGGGGATGGGAAAAGATCATTATCTCTGCAGAAGCCTAAGGATTACAGTAAGTCTTTTCACAACTATGGACAATCCAGTTTTTTTTCTGAAGACACTACTGCAGCTCTTGGCTTAAATGGCAGTAGTTTAGTGCAAATCAGAAATGCTGTTGAGACATATTAAGCATTCTACTTTGGCCCCTTCAGCTGATGACTAGAACTCAAGATTTTTCAATTCCGGTTCAGCAATTTCATATTCTGCATAATACTTATGCTTCCTGTAGTGCATTCTGCTATATGTAAACATTTGTAACAGTCTGTGGGCTCAAGATGTTATGAAAGCAGGGTAAAGACAGAAGAGGTCCATGTCCCAATCCCCCAGCATGTACTTCATGCTGAATTTGCTTCTTTTCCCCTTTGTGTAAGTAATTGTTCTAGCTCAAGTATACAGAGAAGATTCAAGAAAATCATACCTAGAGTGACAAAATGACAGCATTTTTAGGAGAACAAATTGAGCACAAAATCTCAGTCTACTGGATCCAGTTCTCATTATTTGTTATTATTTGATGTAATACAGAATCTAGTTGGATCTGATGACAGCAGAAAACCAAGCAGAGTTGTTTATATTCTGATAAATTCTACCACTTTTATAGCATGAGCAATCTGACAAAACTCAGTTATCCAAATATTTGCTTGATGGTAAAACAACAATGAATTATAGGGATAAGTGTACAATCTGTGCAATGGAATTAATGATTTAGGGTGCAAGTCAAATATATTACAAGTAAAATTATTGTAGCCAGTTTCAACAATATATAGACTGCACTCATAGGTTTTTTTCCTTTTTGGTTTAGCAAGCCACTGAGAAGCAATCCATTGCACTTTTCAAGAATTTTTTTATAAAAACAAAATCAAACAATGTTTTCAAAACAGCAAAAATTATTAAGCATTTTAGAAAACATGCCAAGAGCCTGCTTCATTCTGGTATACATTCCAAAGCTTAGTATCTTTTAAAAAGAAAATCTGAAATAGGTATAAGAAAAGAAAAATGTTAAAAACTAATGGGGGAAAGTGGTGCAGTTACATCAGGTCAGTTATAAAAATGACATGAGAAAGTTTTAGCTTTCATAATTTTCTCTTCAAGTTTTGGCAAGTGTGCGATTGCAAATGCAATTATCCCCATAAGTGCTCAGTCCAGCAACGAGAGAAGTTTTGTTGGATAAAGTTTGCTTTTTTAAATTTGAAGATCTGTAGTGCTGTTGAAACTGAAACTTTGTTTTTGTTGGTAATATATAAAGCAACATTTCTTTGAGGCTAGTCTTTTAAGAATGAACCTGAAACTTCCCCCAAAATTCCTTTGGTCTCCTCTCACCAAATACTATGCTACATCAAGATGAGCCCTCATTTGTAAGTTATTCTAACTTGCAGCAAAGTTCTTGAAATTAACACAGAAAAGCTTCTTTAGGTGAGCCTTCCTCCTATCTTCCTGGAGTTTAAGACTGAAAGACGTTACCGATACCTCAGAAAAGAAAAATCCATGTAGAAATTCCATTGATGGTGCCAGGCAAAAACGTTATTACAATTTTGCTTCAATGGATTTTTAAACACAGAGTTTGAGAGAGTTTTCTTGTTCTTTTTGGGAAATCAAGAGGCAGTCTCCTTATGAACACAGCCGATCTTCAGGTAGCACTATGGTATCTATCCCGAAGCTGTTGCTGCTAAGTTTCCAATTCACATTCATCATATCACGTCTTGTGCAAAACAAGCAGTCTAAGGAGAAAGAATGCCCTCTGGGTTCTAATAAAAATTGTAGAAAAGAAATTCGAGATAACCAATATTTCACCTATACTTCATTTTCCTAAAATTTATCTACAAAGGGAGGGCATCTGTGCGTAGACAGGATAAGCAAGACGGACATTTAGAGAGTCGTTGTGTTGGACGAGGGAGGTATGCTGGTAATGGAGGACTAATTCTTTAAGGGTGCTATATAGGTTATATGGCTCTGCAAACCCATAACCTCTTGGAGTGCTGTAGATCACACAGTGTTTAACTTCGCCATCAGTTCTGTTAAGGAAAAGAAACAACTTTAATGCGATAAGTCAACTAGAAGATTACAATAACAAAGATTCACATGTATTCAAATAACCAGGAAAGCATCCTAAGTAATGTCTGTATTTACAATGGTTTGCTGTCCCATCAAAGGCTTTTGGTCACTGAAGTTTCTTGTTCAGAAGGCTTTGGGGCCTCCAGTTATTTAAGCTTAAACGCAAAACTGTTCTAAGTGTCAGAAAATGCTTTCCTTAGATATTTTATATGTTTAGTCTTCTCTTTTTGTTTTTTTAATGCTGTGGTTCCTGTTCTGACCTGAAACTCTTACCTAAAGAAAAGCAAAGTAGAAATTCTACTGCTGTGTCTGTTGTTGCTGTTTTAATAAAATTATTTGTTAAATCTTCCCTATTATACTTATTAAAGGTTTATTTTTATGGAATAAATATATTTCTTCTTCCTACTTTAGAAGACTTATCCCAACTAAATCTCCATATCTACCAAAAGTCTCTGATGTTGGATATTACCCTATCTCTGGCCAAGACCATGAAAAAGTCCTACAATATGATAGAGAAAACTATTCAACCAAATGTCAAACTCCTAAAATTCTAGTTTTTAATCTTTTTGTAGATTAATCCATAGATCCATTTGAGAGTCTGGTGAAATCTAGGGATCTCTTGTTGGAAAAATGTATCTAAATTCATAAAATGAAATGTATTTTACATTATAATGGAACCAATGATCATTAAATACAGTTATAAAAATATTTTTGAATAGCATATATAATGGTATAACATATTTTATTAACCCATTAAATCAATATTTTTCTCATAAATCAATAATACTGCAGAGGTATATTAATTTTAGTGCAATTTAATGAAGTAATAAATAGTTTTGGAGGCTGCCATACATTTCTTTCCTGGCTACATATACTACTGAATGAAAAACAAAATGATCTCTCTTAGCAGACTAAATGCTTCTGCCCTAAAAGCATTTCATAAATTATAAGTTACCATAGTGCAAAAAAAATCCCATTATATATAAAACAACATTTAAACTCAAATAAAATAAATAAACTTATTATCATTTACCCTAATCAGTGGTTATATTGACAAGAAAAGATAAATTATGTCCTATTGTTCCTATATCTGGAAAGAACAGGTCCAATATATCACAGGCTGTTGGACACCACTCCTTGTTATAATTTAGCCCTTAAGGAATTAATTCATCTTATGAGTTAATTAATAATGATTTTAAGTTTTGACAAGGCAAGTTTGCTTCTTGCTTCTTTTTACTACATTGCGTCCCTTCAGAGTGGAAAGATAAAAAATTGTATAAACAAGTAATGACAAATTAATGGACCACATAGCTTAAGAATATTTTTTTCAGCTCTGCTATCAAAGCTATTTTAAAGAAGATTTTCAGACCATTAAGACATCTATACTTTTAACAAATGTGGAGCTGTATCTAGGATGCATGTATACTATTTGAAACCAAAATACTTTGGTTTTTTAAGTAATAGATCGACAGGAGAAGTGAAGAATGAAATATTTTGTCAAGAGAATTTGAGTGAAAATGAATAAAAATCCAGTTTTGAAAGAAAACAGCCTCAAAAGTCTAATTAATTATATCACTTATTTCATTAAAATATTTGTATTCCATAACTTGCTCTAGTGATTTTCTAACTGTATAAAAACAATACGTTCACCAAAAAGAGAAACATTAGGGGAATTGTGACTGGGGAAATCCATTATAAAAAGTTAAGTTAAAACTTGCTGGTTTTATGGCATATATCAGAAAATGAAAAACACACTGACAAGAAAAGCCTTCTCCATGCTGTTGACAAATGGCCTTCTGTAAACCATAGACACAAGAACCTCCCCTAAAGACTTGATTTCCTGAAGTATCTGTTACATTTTGCCTAGCAAAATAATGCACCAATTACTGTGCTTATCTCCCATCCCATCAGAGTTTAAATATTTTACTTGTAACAGAATCCATAAGACATTATTTGCAACACCTAAAAAAATCTACCTTTTAGTTTTTAAAAAGTTTTTAAGAACTAAAAGGAAAACGTCCTTAAAGCAAAAAGCAGATAGACCGAACCACTCCCATTCTAAAGCAAGCTCCTCTAATATGGCTTAGGCTTTGTAAGTGTGCTGAGAGCTTTCAGAAAATTCATAAAGCCAATACTTACACCACAGAACAAGCATAGCAGCCTTTCTTGCTACTTTCTCGAATTAAAAATGCTCCATCAGGTTTGCCGCAAAGCAAATCTTCTGCTTGGATGCGATTGATGTCTCCCACAAACCAGGTCTTTTCATCATAATGTGGCAGATTTTCCTCTTCCTCATTCATAAAATATGTACTAGGAAAACAACAAAGCCTTTTTCCTTAATGCAGGCTTACTTTTTATAATAGGATCACTTATTCTTGAATAAAACCATGTATACAAACATCAGCAAAACCTTGCTTTAAAAAGAGTATGTAACACTAAAGCTAGTCTTCGACTTACAACCACAACAGAGTCCATAATCTGTTAAGTGAGATATTTGTTGTTTTGCTCCATTTTATGACCTTTCCTGCTATAGTTATTAACTGAATCACTGCAGATATTAAGTTAGTAACACAGTTGTTAAGTGTATCTGGCTTCCCCATTGACTGCTGGTCAGAAGGTCACAAAAGGATCACATCACCCTGGGCATCTGAATTTTCATCATGTAAGATGCTGCAACAGTTATGTGTGTGAAAAATAGCCATGCCACTTTTTTCAGTGATGTACCTTTGAACAGTCCCTAAATGAATGGTTGTAAATCGAGGACGACCTGTACTACCTTTAACCTCTGTTAGAAGTATAGCACAAAGTGTGGAGTAGGCACCACTTGTCTCATATATAAATATGCATGCATATAATTAAAATAACGAAAATAGACGGTACTGAAGCATTAGTTACAATGCTATATCCTACCTATGATAAAATGCATGACAATAATTACAAAAAAGTAAAAACATTACTTTTTAACGAAAGTATATGCAACAGAAAATATTACTGTTATTCTTGCTACTTTTATAGATTTTGGACATGATTATCTGACTAAGAAAAATATACATATTTATGTGGCGATGACATTATTCTAGTCCAGATCTGTTTGCACCTCTACTAGGATTTTAAATACAATTTGATACATAGCAACAGTAAACAATTGCACTTACTCATCAACAGTTTCATTTTTGATTCCCAGCCAGTCATTAATTCGTTTCTGCCTTACTCCTTTATGATTAAGCCAGCTGCCAAAGAGAGACAATACTAGTTAACTTTCTATAATAATTTAGATCATGCCATCAAATGCCTCTCCAATATCCCAAGAATTAGACATATTATATTATATTGATAAATGGTTTTATTATAGAACTATGCCCAACAGTAATGTTTTGAGAGAGAAAAAAACAGTTATGTTTCTTTTGGGTGTGTGTATATTATGTGGCTTTTTTTTTCTTGGCAAAAACAGCTGATTATGGCATAGAAAATATTTGCGGTATGTAAGAACATACCCTTTCTTCTTCTTCCCTCAATGCGAGAGAATGGCTGATTTATTCAATGATGTCCCCAATCATTGTAACACTAATGCATGAGGTCAGCATATAGCAGAATGGTATAATTGAACTAATTAGTCCATGAACATTGCATTGCCTTTCATTTCAAATTGTCTGGGAATATGGAACAAGCATAATATTGAACAAGCACTGAAAAGGCTAGCTAAATTTATTATTCTTTTGTGTCAAGAGACTCACTTATCTTATACTATGCTATTAGTCGAGGCAAGCAGTGGTGGGGAAGTTTATCTGTTTGGCCATGATTTTTTGCTTCTAATTAAAATACCAATTTGAATCAGGAACCTTGTATATACTATTCAAACATTTTTTAATGCTTATGTAATACCTTGTTTAGTTTTGTTACTATTCTCTTTGCATTAATGTAGACTGGGTGTTGTAGGTAGTGAGTAACTGTGAAGTGCTTAACGTGTGTTTACTTACACAAGGTACTGATCTCTGATTTTGCGTAACTGGATAAGATCTGGTTTGATACTGTTCATTTTCTTGTCTGTTTCTCGGTTGTCCAGGGCTTGCTTCTTCAAATCTTGTTCCAGTCGCATCTTACTGTCATGAATCTCACCCAGGCGTAATTTCAATTTTTCATAATTTATCATAATCCTATAAAACAAAATCCAGTGTTTTTAAAAGTTACAAATACCCGCCCCAGAGTAAAATATTACGTTCTGATTTTAAAAGAATGAACATATTTTATCCATAATTATATTGCACCCAAATCAATATCAAGTGCTCAGAAGAATTTTTGTTCAACTTGAAAACATCCTATTTCCACTTCCTCCTCTTTAAAAAAAAGGTGTAAAGTTTTATTAATAATATATACTTGTGTCAACTTCAATAAGCTAAATTTATCTTCATTATATTAAGAAAAACCCTTATGGTATCTAGAACAGGTCCCCAACACCCAGTCCGTGGACTGGCACCAGTACGTGGCATGCCAGCAACCAGGCCATGCAAACAAGTCGAGCCCCATTCGTGGGTGCAGGTAGCATACAAAACCCTGGTGCCCAAAATGTTGGGGGCCACTGCTCTAGAATGTACTTTTATCCCTACAAACTGCTTTGATATGTCTTGAGTGATAGAAGTGATGAGACTGAAGATAGAACTCTGATCTCAGAGGGAAACACTGAGGTCTCCTTCTGTGTTTTTGCCAGCTTCCAATGCTGAGTGTTTGACAAGATGAAATATCTCAATCCTGGAAACTCCAAGCACAAATATGAAAGAGGGCTAAGGTTATGATGAATTCTAAGCCTGAATGCAAAGAGAATGGCTTTGAACGACAGTGGGAGGATCCATGACCAAGCTAACAGAGACTTTTCCAAGAAACACATTTAAGAAAATGCCTCAAACAGGGCTCTCCCTAATTCACACAAAGGTAGAATAAGGAAGCAGTGAAGCACACTCAGATTTGCAAGTCCCTATTACTATAGCTGTTCTAATAACCTTAGACTCATGTGGCATTTGTATCTTTACCTTTAGCAGCTGACACCTACCCACAGGTTTCAAGCATTCCTATTACCAAGGAGGGATTTGTTTTCTCCTTAGTCTGACCACTACCATTTCCCTCTTTCAGATAATATTTAAATGATACTGTGAGGAAGATGAATGGCATGCTGTACAAAATGATTTTGACCTATGGTATCAGAATCTGAACTAAAAAGAAATTCAGTTATACAATTGAGTATTGTTTTGCTGCTGTAATTATACCTCTGGAATATGTAAAAGCTTCATACAACACATGATTGTATTACTATTTTTAAAAAAAAAAATGAAAATTCAAAATATTTTTTAAAATATGGTGTGTTAAAACCATTAAGCCTTCTGAACTCAACAGAACATTCTTGTAATTCATAACTGGAAACTGCATACTTATGTAATGACTTCAGATTAGTTACTTAGGTATCCTTTAATTTTTAATGCAAGCTACTTCAGAGCTGAGTAGGAACAATTGAACAATATGGGGCTGACAGTGTAATTACCACACTGAACTGAATATTATTAGTAGGTAGGTATAATATTTGGTAGACTTACCGTTCAATTTCTTTCTCATTCCCTTCTCTTCGAAATCGTTCAATATATTCTTTGCTATACCGTTCTTGGGTATGACATTGCTCTTCAAATATTTTAATTGTTTCATTAAAAGCTTCTATTGCTGTTCTCTTCATCTGAATTTCCTGTCAAAGTAGCCAAATTAAAAGATGATAATTTACAACCAGAAGCATAAAGCTACAAGAATGACTTCTTATCTATTACCATTAGATGAAAATGTAGCACACTATTAATTTAGGGGCAAAATTTACAAAATGCAAGCTTTTAAAACTTTACATTTTGTTAAAATTGATTCAAATCTAGATTGGTTACCTTTCATGATAAAAAAGCAATTATATAAATAAAGAATTAAAGTGGTCTCAACTATGAAGAACTGAATGAATCAAACCTCCAAAACCAAATGTGAAACCTTTAATTCAGAGGTTTCTAACCTTGGTTCCTTTAAGGGTGGTGGACTTCAACTTCTAGAATTCTTCAGCCAAATTGAAGTCCACAAGCCTTAAAGGGACCAAGGTTGGAGACCTCTGCTCTAGTTCTAGATCTTAATATACTGTAGAAGCACAAGAGAGTTTAAGAAGGGAAACAACTTGAACAGCAAATGTAATGTAAGCTCAGGTCCATTTGTATGAAATATTGATAGGATATGAGAAGGAGCCTTCATAGAGGATATGATAATTTTTCTAATATGTTTTGCAACAATGCATGTTCTGTTTTTCTCCTGAATGTGCTAATTTGAGAGGTTTTTTTTAGAAATAAAGGTCAGGAAGTAGCATCTAGCATGCACCAAAATGCTTCCTGTTCCAGAAGGTTTATTGCTAAATATAGGAACCACTCCCTAATTCTTGCATTCTGCAAGAATAGTTCCCATCTGGAACATAGAGTGTGCATATCTAGGATGGTATAATCTCAGTTTAGAGGGAATGTGAAATTCTATGAAAGAACAACTATACATAACTACTAATACAGTAGTTTGATTGAAGTCACAAATTCTAATTTCATATTGGCGTCTGATACATACGGCATGTGCAGGTAGAAAAGAGCAAAACAAATCCTTACAAAAACACATCTTCCCATAGCTGCTTTGATGGTCAAATTGTCCAACGTATGTTTCAAAATATAGTGAGGAAAACTATATACTGAAAATCAAGCACCCCTTTGGTTTACATGGGTATTTACTGTCAAATTCCATAAGAACGTAAATCAACTTGCAATATACCTGTGATGTTCTGGTATATTCTTCATATAATCTGTCATATTCTTTACTTTTCTCTTGATATTGAGTGTGGTATTCCTGAAGCTTTTTGCCCACAGCATCAATATTATCTTCTTTTACCAACTGATCCTGCATACATCAGAGCAGAAAATAGACACAATTTTCTATGAAAGAAATTCAGATGCTGCTTTCAGTTTAAAACTACCTCGGGGAAAACACATCAATCTTTTTAATCCTATAGAACAAAGCCTTTCCAATTATCAGCATTTTTACACTCAGGTTTTAAATGCTGACTGTTTCAATTACTAAAGAAATCTATATGTCTAAAGATGATATAGTTTTTGAACTTTTTTTGGAGATCAACTTTTTTTTAGGATAAATGCCCAACACTAACTTCTTAACTAATCGCTTAATCTCATTACAAAGTATGGTAGGCTTTCATCAATGAAACTATTTGAGGCTTTTAAAAAAAGATATCAAATGCAGATTTTTATGTTAAGTATATAAAATTATAGTTTGTTCGTTTTATTTTTGCATCAAGATTCATTTCGATAACACATTTTTAAAGACTTGATGTGAAATTATACTAGGTAAACAGATTTCAACCATTATAATTTAAAATGATTGTAAATAATTGATATACAAAGATCAATTCTTGTTAACAATTATGAAAAGCATCTGCACTTATTTATGTTGAAGTACTAAACTTTTATTTTTACATTAGATACTTAGTGAAATGGGTGCTCTAAAATAAAAGCTCTTGACAAGAAACAATCATGTTTTAGCTGTGGTAAATTAAAATATTTAAATAGAAGAAAAGATTGTTCGCAACCTATTTTTCCAGAAGCATTCAATGAAATTCACCACAATGCTCTTTGAAATCTTACCTGCTGATATTTAGATACAGGATACATCAGCTTCACATCAAGTTTAGGATTATACTGGGCGAGAGATTCATGATGATAATGGTTAATCAATTCCACAACAGAATTAAATGTCAGTGGATCAGAAAAGCCATATTTTCCATCCAGATGATAAATTTTTATTAATTTATTGTTGCCACCCTTCCTAGAATGTAGATAATAACAATCATCAGGTACATAGCATATTACATTGATGATGCATGCAAATCATAACATACTTTATGCTACAACAGAAAGCCAAAAAGAACAATTCCTGCACATTAATTTTGCACCATAAATTTTAACATTTGTCTCTAAAAACACATATAAAAATGCATCCTAAGTAGAGCTGTCCCAAACCTCACTAATTGTTAAGAATTATATGCTTAATTTAAATTTTAAATTAAAATTTCGTAGAGGAAGTTTTTTATGAATGTACAGAATGATTTGGTTTCTTTACCTAATTATATCATCAGATTTTAGAAGGAAAATAATTTAGCTGGCCTCAAATATACGGCCACTTTTTGTATATCTGTGTTGCTATAGGCAAATATAACAGTTCTTCTGGATTTAATCAATGAAAACAATTGGTAGGGTAAACGTGGAAGATTCAGTGCTTTCCATTTCCAGATAATATTTTACTTAATATACTTTTCTTGAAGAATTAGTAACTCAAAAAGGGCTAACATAAATATGGGAATATAATTCTCAACAACATTGAATCATGTGGTTGTTGCACACATATATGTAACAAAACCAAAGATATTAATGGTCCGTTAAGAAAATGTTTTAAGCAGAGATCAGAAGCAAGCCTTTAGATTTTCATTCTTCTTTAGAACTAGCTGGCATTTCTCAAAAAATAGCTGCCATTAATTTAAAAAAAAGCAAAATAAGACATTGTATTTGAGGACAAAGAAGCAAAGAAAAAACAAGTATTTTTTGTTATAATAAAAAGTATAGTCACAAATAGTAATCCCATAATAAGGTAAATGTAAATTATGAGGATAAATTAAGGATAAAATTGTCCTTCTCACCCCAGATTAGGAGTTAAATACAAGAGAGAAGGATACAATGCAAAACAACACTTCTTGCCCACAACACTCCTTGCCCATCTACAATCAAAATCACCTTTGATTTGGGGGGATAATAAGTATGTAGGGTTTGAGAAACAATTTGATGTAGTGATTAAGGCATCAAGCTAGAAATGGGAGTCGGTGAGTTCTAGTCCTGCTTAGGCAAAAAGCCAGCTGGATGACCTTGGGCTAGTCATTTTCTCTTTGCCTGGGAAACAGGCAGTGGCAAACCAATTCTGAAAACCTTGCCAGGAAAATTACAGGGCCTTGTTCAGGCCATTTCTGAGAACAGATCATGATTGAACAGAAGATTTTTTTTTTTTGAAGGCATGGCTCACTCGTTTGTCCTGGCTATAGCAGTAGTATATATGAAAGATACAGGTAGTTCTCGACGTACGATCACAACTGATCCCAAAATTTCTGTTGTTTACCAAAGCAATTGTTCAATGGGTTTTGCCTCACTTTACAACCTTTCATGCCAGAGTTGTTAAGTGGATCGCTGGAATTGTTCAGTTAGTGATAGAGTTGCTAAATGAATCTGGCTTCTCCGTTGACTTTACTGTAAGAACGGTCACTTGCCAAGGGTCTGAATTTTGATCATGTGACCATGGGGATGCTGCAACAACCATAAATGTGAAAAATGACCATACTGTTTTCAGTGCCGTTGCAACTTTGAATAGTCACTAAGTGATGGTAAGTCAAGGACTACCTTTATGTGAGCGATATCAAGAGACTAAAAGTATTTTATTTATTTATTTATTTAATTAAATTTGTATACCGCCCTTCTCCCCGAAGGGACCCGTATATAGAAGACATGGAAATTTCACCTCTTTCTTTCCACTGCACATTTAACTTTTTGTGAAGTTAATTTGTGCTAGTTATTCCAAGGAAAGGCAAGTATTACTCTTATTATTAAAGAAATCCACCATATATTATTGCTTATTTTGAGATCTTTAGTCTGCCTTCAGGTAACTTTCTTGGACAAAGGAAAAGGTGTGGAGAACAGCTTAGGGAAACTTTTAAGGACAATTATAACAAGCAAGAAAATGAAAAGGAGCTCTGCAGTATCTAAAAGCCGCACAAATTCTGACAACCCTGTTTTTAATTCAGATTTGTCACATCCTTTGAAACTACTCTAAAACCATCACCACTAGAACATGCTTTTATAGAGAAAGAAAAAAGTCCTAGGCTGCCAATTTCCATGCAATTTGCAAATGCTCTGGCACAGATGCTGCTGCCTTTTTATATTATGTAGCACTTTTATAGCCTAGCACATACAGTACGTAAAAGAACATCCTAGGACAATAAAGAATATGTGCCATTCACATTCATTGGTTGCAGGACATCAATTTATTAGCAAGCGCTAAACAAAACAGACAGGATAACTTATACGATAATATCCTAGTTATTTACCGGAGTGTGAGTGTATAGTCTCCCTGTTTCTTTGTTGAGGCATCTCGCACCAAGAATGTTCCATCTGGCATGTCTCGGAGTTTGTCGTTTACCTCTTCTCTGGAAATATAAGTAGTAAATAAAATACATTTACTTTTACTTTTAATGGAATTCAATCATAATAGCAGTGTTAATTGGAAAAAAATTGTTTCCTTCTAAAACAATTACATATTTCCTACTTAAAACTTTCAGAACACTGTTGCCTAACATAATTTGGAGTCAATTTTTAGAATTAACTATGGTTTGAAGCTTTAATTAAACTTTTTTTTAAAAAAGCAAGGTAATGTTTGAACTAGTTATTTCTGATTAGTTATAGTTACTTACTGATAAGTGCAGTAACTAAGGATTGTTTCACATCAGATTATTTACTGTTGATACCTTTAAATCACCTGAATCCAAAGACAACTTTACATTATTTAAATGAATACAATGTATTAACTTTTGTTTTGTAACTGATTATTTCCTGATTATACAAACATATTTTTGCTTGTAATAAATGATTAAGATGCGTTGGGTTTTACCTAAATAGCAGTCTGCTTTTTGTTGTTTTTATGAACCAATATAAGGAAACTGCAAAATCACTAATTTGAAGAATGACACTAATGTGTGACGATTAATGAGAAAAAGAGATTTTCTTTATGAAATGAAAGAAAATATGAAAAAACTCATTTTATTGATAATCACAATATTTCTAATTTGTACAATAATGGTTGCAATGTGGCTATAATCAGAACTGTAGCTCTACCAGTGGAAAATAAGCACTTCTACTATCTTGCCACCTCTCGAGGAATGCTCTGTGAATGATCTACTGAATCATATTCTGCATTATCTAATTACTTTTTCTCCTGATTCTTTTTAAAATTAGACAGCTGAATTCAATGCAAAAAGGTTTCAGATTAAATTCACTTAAAATTAGGCTCTTTTAAACATTTGATTTTAATGTAAAAATCAATTTTTACTTACCAAAATTTAGTTTAATTTTTTTTAGAGTAAATGCTCATTTCTAAAACAAACACGTATTCATTAACTTACTTGGATTTTATTGTGGTTTAACACATAGAAAAATCATAATTATAACATTCAGTGAAGAATTCTTTACCAAGCTTACTGTCTTCACCATACTATCTAAATAATTGCATATTTAATATTTTTTACCTTGAGATATCTCCCCAGTACCATTCTGCATCCTGCAATGGTGAGCTGCAGTTCTCTTTTATCTCATTTGTATTTATAGAAGGTATTGGTTTGGAGGGCTTTGGAGGAAGAGCTGAAAGAGAGATTTATTCTATTACTTTTGACTGCATAGTACAACCTAAAAATATTAAAGAGAAAATTCAATTGGGAATAAGACAACTTAAGAACACAATATTAATAACACGCAGGAACTAAAGACAAAATTATCCTTCTTGAGATTTAAAATACATTTTGTTTAGCTGTTATTTGATTACACATAAAAAATAACTTTATTCTGGAGTTAGCTGGTGCTTGAATTAAATTTAAATTACATTGCTATGTTTACCATAAAACAACATACAATTTATCTTGCACTGAGTTCAATCAGTTGTTACAGCCAGTCAAAGGCTCTGTAGCTGCTCTGTTTCCAATTTGTCTAGCATATCGTTAGGATCTAACTTTTTGAGAATAAGCAGAGAAAGAAGCTACCATAGATATTTCAAATATGAAAAGTACATACATAAGCATGAAGCCAAGTCATTGCTATAATCATCATCATGAGTAATACGAATTGTATTTTGAAATGGAAGAAGCACTGTATAATAAAATGGGCTAAGACTCTGGACATAACATATTGATGGAGCAGTGGGAGAATATGTGCTTAGGAGGACTGAAATTTACATTGTTATAACTTAAAAGATAACTTTTATAAATTTATATGCTGTTGGTTTATTCCAGAAAAATTGTCTTGAATGTATAAAGGTACTTCAAATTTATATTGAAAATATGGACAGTAAGAAGGGTCATTTTTACCATGACTGTAGACTTGTAAAAAAGCCAGAATTTTTGGGATTCAAATGCATATAATGATACAAAGAGCTTTAAAGATCAACATTCAACTGAAACCAGACCATTTCTGGCTGAGATTAATAGAAAGTCAATTTAAAAAGAGCTATGAAAGATTACTGTATTTTTTGCTCTATAGGACGCCCCTGACCATTAGACGCACCACGTTTTTAGAGGGGGAAAACAGGAATA
>JANHFO010009446.1:186150-198337 GCA_032468095.1 Pareas carinatus | reverse complement strand
GCTCCCTGGTATATAAAGGGCCATGAACCCTCCACCTGGGCTTTTACTCAGATGATAAGAAGTTTTCCACCCATAGTTGCTTCTCCTTTGGAAGCCGACAAAAAATTCAGAAGCATTTCTTATGAAAAGAAACCAGAATAGTCAGGAGAGAAGGGAACTGGGAAGAAAGTTTTGGCACAGCAATAGAGTTGCCACTTAATGAACACCACCAAGTCTAACTTCACCTCAGTAGAAATTTTACAGCAAGCACCTGGCTTTTTTGTTTTTTTTACATCGCTGCAAATAGAGAAGGAGCTTTCTTCTTCAGTTTATATTGATGCTACCTTCTGTTACCCATCCTGTTAACCTACTGATTCTTTTGCCGCGTCAGGAAAATAACAGGTGATCTTAGAAAGGCCTGTTCTAAAGGCGGTGTTGTGTTGCAGCAAAATTCATGCCTGTCGTTGCTATTGATGTAAACATGACGCCTGTTAAAGAGATTTCTCCAAAGAGTAATAATTCCACCAAGAAAAGGAGGGCCAGGAGTTAAGGGTTAGTGAAGTGCTTGTCCACAATTTTTTTCTTGTCATTTTTGCTCAAGTCTCCATTTAGCTGGGCATAATGCTTCCATCTTGCTTGCTGGCTTTCTAGTCCATTTTAACAGTTTTCCACTCAATTAGATTGCAACTATGAAAACCTCAAAAGCAGTCTCGTTATCCCACCTTTAATCCCCAAACCAGCAAAAAAGATTTTTTAAAAAAAGAATGGAGGGGAGCATCTATTTTAATGCGTAAATAGGAGATATACTAAACAATCTAGGTCAAGGGTCTCCAACTTTAGCGACTGGTGTACTTCAACTCCAAAGCTGGCTGAGGAATTCTGGGAGTTGAAGTCCACCAGTCATCAAGCCGCCAAGGTTGGAGACCTCTGATCTAGGGAAACATCAAAAGGGAGTTTGCCAGAAAGATGTTTTTATTTAAAATGTCAAAAGTTGGCTATTTACAGCTTTTTTCTTTATGTGCATCCTCTAAAACAATGATGGCTAACCTTTCAGGCACCGAGTGCCCAGACAAGTCACAGCTAATGAGTCGCAGCTTATGACATCATCACCTGACACTGTTGCTCTCTTTCTGAGCATGCACAGGACCCTGTGATGTCATTTCCTGGTGCTGCTACTCCTTTCTGAGCATGCTCAGATCTGGGACGATGGTGGGGCGACTTGGCTCGCATGCCAACAGAGAGGGCTCTTTGTGCCTGCTGTGGCACACGTGTCATAAGTTCGCCATCACTGCTCTAGAACAGGGGTCCTCAACTCCTGGTCCGTTAACCAGCACCAGGCCGCAGTATGCCAGCAACTGGGCCCTGCAAACAAGCCAAGCCCCATTCACAAGATGCAGGCAGCATGCAAGGCCACACCCCAGTACTCTGTGGGAAAATGTTTTTCTATGGAACCGGTCCCTGGTGCCCAAAAGTTGGTGGCCATTGCTCTGGGATCCTAGCATGAAATATACTTTATTTCATTCTTTTTTAAAAAAAATGGCTGGAACTGTACAGGATCATTAACAGCCATCTTTAATGCACATACACAAACACACACAAATTAAAACTTGAATTACACAGGTTTCCAGTTTGGGGATGACAAGGGCACCTATTACATTTGATTATTTCGATTCCTGAACATCCATAAATTAATTAAAATTAAATGAAAATTTCAATTTGCATTGTTTTAATATTTTATTCAATTTTATCATACATAAGCTGCCCAAAGTTTCCTTATAAGGGAGTTGGGCAGCATAAAAATGTAATAAATAAAGAAATGTAAGATAAGATATTGACTGAAGGTAATTGTTATCAAGACTTTTACAGTGGAAAGTTGCTGTTGTTTTCCTTATTGATTATGTCCCTTTCTAGTTCCATCGAGAAATAAGGGTCAAAGGTGCCATCTACATCAAAATTGAACAGTCCTTTCTCAATAGAGGGAGAGGGATATGACACCACCTACCTTGTGTTTACAACACAATCCTTTTGAGCAGTTCCAAGAAAGTTCCACACGCATTTGCACTATTCCGGTGAACCCGAGGGCACAGATTAACACCCAGGTGGCCTCAGCGACTCTCAGAAAGAGTGCTAGTGACCAGATGATTGCCAGGAATATAAATCTTTCCATTCCGTCCAACATTGAGTCAGAACTGAAGAGGTTTCTTGGATGAGAATCAAAACGTCTTCAAGTAAAAACAAAGGAAGTCCAGTTGTCTCTTGAAAAAGCACCTTTGAGACAATCATGACCTGGATGACTGAGAATCTCCGTAGGCGTCTACTTAGTGTCACTTCTTAGAAGCAATACAGAGAGAACCTTCTCCAGGATGATCCGTCCCCAGCCTCAACTTTCAGACCTTCTAGCAGTTGGACCCATTGCTCTTTTAATTAAGTCTCCCTACTCCATGCTGGTCATCCCCTTCTTCTTTTTTCTGTCTTTCCCAGCATTATAGGCATCTTCACTGAATGGGCTGAAAATATGAGACTTTGAACCTGTTCATTTGTGCTTTGGCTATGTTCCGGATTGATTTGTTCTACCGTTAATTTAATTGGATTTTTGATGGTGGGGAGGGGCTATCCAATGGGACAAAGAAGGGACTAGGGATGACTTGATAGTAGTCTTCCAATATTTTGAGGGGCTGCCACAAAAAATTGGGGGCCAACCTATTCTCTAACCACCTGAGGACAGGAGAAGAAGTAACAGTTGGAAACATATCAAGGAGAGAAGCAACCTGGAATTAAAGAGAAATTTCTTGACAGTGAGAACACTTAATCAATGGACCGGCTGGCCTTCAGACATTGTGAGTGCTCCATCACTGGGTGTCTTTAAGAAGAGATTGGACAGCCATTTGTATGAAATGACATAGATCCCTCTCTAAATCAGTTATTGTTATCTTTTCCAACACTAAACCTGAAATGCATCCTTATGCTTTTTGTTTCTGTTTTGTCAATGTCCAACTTTAAATTTTCTAGACTGTCAAAGAGGAAACCGTTGCCTGGGCCATCCTGATTTTTATAGGTATAGTGACATTGCGGCATCTGAATATCTTTTCCAAGGACTTCGTTGCTAATCGACCAAGTATTTGCCTGTGGCATATTTCTTGACGGCTTCTTCTTTTACCATTGATGGTTGATCCTAAAAGGTAGAAGCTGTTCCATCACATGTGGCATTTTCAGAGTAATTCTAAGACTGATTGCTGTGCCTGTTGCCATTACTTTATTGTACTTTATATTTAATATTAATCCCCCTCTTTTTTTACATTTTGCTCCTTGACTTTTATTAGTAGACCTTGCAGATCATTTGCATTCTCAGCTATCAAAGTGGTGTCATCAGCATAGGACAGGTAATTGATGTGCCTTCCTTAAATTTTGAAGCCACATTCATCATCTTCCAATCTAACTCCCTCAATGTATATTGATACTTAGCAAGTAGGTTGAATAATTAAGGAGACAGAATACACTCACTCCTTTGATGGCCTGGAGTCAGTCTTTTCAACCTATTCCATCTAGATTTTGGCTCCCTGTCCATTTTTTTCTCTGAGGAGAGTAAGGTATTATGGGATTGCCAGTTTCACAGCCTGACACTGTGGACACAACCTGAAGTCAACAATCACCGAAGCACAAACTGACTTTTTTTGGCATTCCTCAGACTTTTAGAATTTTTTAAAATCCTACTTTTATTATTTTTATAAATGACTCAGGGCTTCAAAAGGGCCTTAATACCACCTCCTATTTTCCCTACAACAACAACCATTTAAGGTGAGTTGGGCTATGAAGGAGGGACTGGCTCAAAGTCAACTTATCTGGTGTGCATAACTAATAATGTTTCTTATTCTTCAGTCATTTCTAAAATCGTCTTAAATGTCTGGCATCTCTTTTTCCAAGCAGAGCCTTAATCCAGGAGTGTCAAACTCAATTCCATTGAGGGCCAATGCTACCGCTGCCACAGCTACTGTGGGTCGCCCTCTTGCAGCCCCCAACCTGCCCGTGGCCGCCGCCAACCCTCCCATGAGCCCTCTGTGGCCACTGATGCCCCCTGTGGTCACCGCAGCTCCTGCAGGCCTTCCTGGGCCTCCCATTGACCTCTGCGGCCCCCACATGGCCTACCACTGGTCTCCACACAATCGGCGCAGGCCTCCCTGGCTAAGGTGGCGAGGTTCAGTTCTTTGCCATCTCCAGGGCAGCCCTGTGGGCCATATTGACACAAGCCGCCGGCCGCATGTGGCCTGTGGGTCTTGTGTTTGTCATATACGGCCTAATCTGAGTTGAATGATCCTAAGCATTATTTGCCAGCATATAACATTTAGGATATTGTTTATACATTCAGTTAAGTCTCCTTTCTTTGGAAGTAACATGCAGATTGGCTTCTTCTAATCTGAGAGGTCTTTGGTGCTCTCTGAGCTTGTTTGTTTTCTTGCAAACACCTTATTACTCAAACGAGGTAACACCATCAGTGCTAGTGGCTAGCAGTGACTAGTGATTTAGCACTCATGGTGTTACCTAGTTTCGGTAATGAAACATCTGTAAGAAAACAACTAAGCTCGGAGAGCTCTGAGGACCCATCATTTCAACCCTGAACTACAAATATTCTCCTTTATTCTTTCAATCTATATACCATTTTTGGTACAGTTTGGATAGAATCTTTACTGATTCTTCTTCTGCTCCTTGTCTTATTTCTGCAGATAATTCCTTCAATTCGTGTAGCCTTCTGACTTGATAACAAGCAGAGTGTTGATCTCCCTTCATCGTCTACGACTAGAGATTCTTCTAAAACATGAATATCTTCCAAAGTATCTCAGATATCAGGATCTACTGTCCACATGTTCCTTCCATCTTTGTTTCAGCTTGTTGAAGTCACTTACAGTCCATTCGCGTCCTCTAGTACAGCGACTCCCAAACCTTTGGGCACCAGGGACCTGTTCCATGGAGAAAGGTTTTAACTCAGATCAGAGGGAGCGTGGTTTCACGGGATGCCTGCATCCTTTGAACGGGACTTCGCTTGTTTGCATGGACCGGTTTCTGGCATGCCATGGACTGGTGCTCGTTCACGGACCAAGGGTTGGGGACTCTTCTCTAGGGTATCCATTTGTGGTAGTCTTTTCTTGTCTTTCTGTCTGTTTCCATCTTCAACGTCTTTACAGATGTTGCAATACGTCTCTTAGTCTCTTCTAATCGTTTTCTGAAATTCTTTGTAAAGTTTCTTTCTGACATCTTTGTCTATCTTGGTTTCGGCTTCTCTTCTTGGCAATTTCCACTATTTGTTGTAACATCCAGTTGGATATCTTCTGTTGCTTGGTGTTTGAAGTCCCTTTTCATAATCGTCCTTAGCAACTTTAATTTCATACCACAACTTCTCTCCAGGGCTAAACAAGCTTCAAACATTCTTGATGTTCTCCTTGAAAATGGTAGCTTAACATTAAGATGGCGTATTATACATAAAAATGCACATTTTTAAAAAAATGCATTTTGAATAGGTTACCTCAGGAAGTGATGGACTTTCCTTTGATGGAAATGTTTAAAGAATGGCTGGTTGACCATCTGCCAGAGGTCTTTGATAGATGCCTTAGGCAGGTTGTTCAACTCGATGGCCTCCATCCAGTTGGGAGTGATCCAATCTCCCTAGTCTTAAAATTCTGTCAAAACCCACAAATACAAATATAATGATGCAGTTTAAAACTATTAATTGATTTTTGGTGGGCATGCTTCTGTATGCAAATCTTTAAGATGGGAGTCCCTCCACGGCTGCTGTGGCAATCTGGGAAAAAATGTCTTTAGTTTAAGGAGTTGCTGGCAGAAATCCCGTCCCAATTCTAAACCAACATTTTACCTTTGAAACTAAAGCACTGCACATGCTTATGGGTCTGCCCTCAAATGAACAAGCAATATTCGGGACAGATGAGGCCCCATCTGCAAGTGTTGGTCATTCCCCAAAGTTCCTTATTTTTCTTAATAGCGATTTAAGTTCACACTACAGTCTTAATCCGCTGGCCACCTCAAAATGTTGGAAACCATGCTGTTAATTTGCAGCAATCGCAATTGGTGAAGAGTCATTAAAAAGGGGACTTGGGAGGCCCATACATGACCAGGAGGCTGCAGTTGTGTCACTTTCCTCATAAAACAACCATTATATGTAGTGTTATGCCTCATGTGGAGTCTGAAGTATGGATCTATGCCCATCATCTCATTTGCAAGGATATAGAATTGATCTTACAAAGCATGGCCTTTGTAAGATAAATTCTACATTTTTGTTGGAGCTGTTTACTGTGCTTCCCTGAAAATAAGATCGAGTCTTGCATTAATTTTTGCTTCAAAAGACGCATTAGGGCTTATTTTCCAGTTAGGTTGATTTTGTGGGAAATACGGCACTCAATGCATCCGTCTGGCTGACGATCTTAACTGGGACTTATTTTGGGGAGTAGGGTTTCTATTATGAACATCCTGAAAAATTATGGTAGGGTTTACTTTCCAGTTCAATCTTATTTTCAGGGAAACGGTATTAGCAATGTGGCTTCACCCCACCTCTAGTATTTGGGGGAAATGATTAAAAATAGTCATCTCTTTCACCAACCTTTTAATGGTCAGATTGATTTTGACTGCCTTAGTTTTAATTGTGAGATTGCTTGCATTTATTTTTTAGCTGCAATTTGTATTCTGTATTTTCTTCTATTGTTGAAAACTCCATTGTGAATAGGAAAGCAGGAATTATTATTATTATTGTCATCATCATCATTATCCTGATATCCTGTCAGTTTGGCCAAAAGAGTCACCAATCATACAAAATGACATTTTTATGAAATTGGAGTAAAAAAAAAAATCTGTTTCTGCTATTTCTAATGCTAACTACCCCATACCTTGAAAATACGTAGAATTCCCATAAGCCATGAAAATAACACATTTCCCCCCTTTTCTTTTACTTTTTCAATAATATACCTTTAAAAGACACTTGCCAAAACAAAGCTTTATTTCTGGTATAATTACAGCTGTGCACACACATCTTTGAAAAAAGCTAACAACAGGACAACTCATGATTCAGAATGAATTTTCACAATATTTTTCACTTGAGAGGAGAATTTTGAAAGACACCCTTAATGGTTACACTTTAGGGGAAATGATGGCCTTTGAAATTATACAAAATACTTATTTACAAAATACATATTCTCTTTGAAGAGGCTGGAATCTATTCTTTCTAGGAGATGTAAAATATTTTGTGCACCATGCTTTCCATTGGCATCTTCCCTCTCAAGAAATTCAACCAGCCCCACACCCCCATCTCTCTACACATAATAAAATCCATTCTTGCTGTACTTTCATGAAAGAACCAGTTACAAAAGGTTAAATGCTTTATCCTGGAGAATGGCCGAGATAAGATTTCCCCAGCAGTGACAGTACGAGAATAAATGCATCCAGTTTTATAAGCTTCTTCCTGGCTGTTTATCAGCAGCCAGGCGCAAACAGAGCCCTTTGCTGCCTGCATGGTTACTAATGATACAAACGTGGAACATCGCACCAGGAGCTTTTGATCTCAATCAGTCTGCTGGCTTCTCCTTCATTAAAGCAATTCATTAGTAAGTCTCTCTCGGATGTGGAAGAACGCCGCTATGGTGGCGAAGAAGACCATCCAAAGAAACACCCATAGACCAATAACAGAGAATATTTGTAGCTTGAGGTTGAATTGTGGGGCCCTTTGTGCTCCCTGAACCTGATTGTTTTCTAGGTAATATCATCAGTGCTAGAAGGGAGTGGGGTTTGGTCTTATTTTTTGTAGACTCATGGGTTGCCATAAGTGTGGGTGGAAGGGTCTTGGTAGTTCCTTGATTAAGATGCTGCTTGCTGTTTGATTTTTTTTGCTCTATGTTGGTAGTACCTTGATTGGGGTATTGTTTACTTTTGGATTGCGGGTCTGGTGTTAATCTGAATGTTCATCTCTGCTCCTCTGAGTATTGACTGTTGGTGAGGAGGTGTTCTGTCCTCCAGAAGCTGTGAATGTTCCAACGTGAAGGCTGGCTGGGTGACCTTGGGCCAATCACCAGGAGACGGTGAGTTCCAGTCCTACCTTAAATACAAAACCAACAAGGTGACCTTGAGCCAGTCCCTCTTGCTCAGCCCCAGGAAGGAGGCAAACCACTTCTGCCAAGAAAACCGCAGAAGCATATCTAGTCCATCTCTAGGAGTCAAACCTGACTTGAAAGCACCAAAAAAAACAGAATAACAGAGTAGGAAGGGACCTCGGAGGTCATCTAGTCCAACCCCCTCTTCAAGCAGGAGATCCCATACCATTTTTGACATGTGGCTGTCTAGTCTCTTCTTGAAAGCTTCCAGTCATGAAGCACCCACAACCCCCGAAGGCAAAAGCTGTTCCACTAGTTGATTGTTCTCACTGTTAGGACATTTCTTCTTATTTCTAGCTTGACTCTCTCTCCTTGATCCGTTCCCATCCATTGTTCCTTGTCTGGCCTTGAGAAATAGGTTGACCCCCCTCCTCTCCATGACAGCCCCTCAGATATTGAAACGATGCAATCATGTCACCCCTGGTCCTTCTCTTCACTAACCTGGCCATGCCCAGTTCTTGCAGCCGTCCTTCATATGGTTTAGCCTCCAGCCCCCTGATCATCTTTGTTGCTCTTCTCTGCACTTTTTCTAGGGCCTCAATGTCTTTTTTTATAGCGTGGTGACCAAAATGGGGTGCAGTATTCTAGGTGTGGTCTCACTGAGGCCTTACGGAGTGGTATTAGCACCTCCCGTGATCTTGATTCGATCCCTCTGTCGATGCAACTTAGAATTGCACTGACTTTGTTGACTGCTGTCGCACACTGCTGGCTCATATTTAATTGATTGTCCACTAGGACTTCAAGATCCCTCTCACAGCTACTGCTATTATGCCGTAAGCAAAACACAAATGTTAATTTCCTTAAGAAACTTTTTTTTATATAAATGTAGCTTTTCCTGCTGTCATTACGTTCCATATGTTTTCCTGCCGCTCTTGTTTTTTGACAAATTTCTCTTTTTTGTATGTTCCAATAGCAGTGTTCCAATATTTGAGGGGCTGTCACAAAGACGATGGGGTCAACCTGTTCTCCAAAGCCCCTGAAGGCAGGACAAGAAGCAACGGATGGAAGCTCATCAAGGAGAGAAGCAATCTTAGAACCAAGGAGAAATGTCCTCACAGTGAGAGCAATTAATCAGTGGAACGGCTTGCCTCCAGCCGTTGTAAATGCTCCAACACTGGAAGTTTTTAAAAAGTGATTGGACAACCATCTGTCTGAAATGGCATAGAAGATCCCTTCCAACTCTGTTACTGTATTCTATTTGATTCTATTTTCAGGAGAAAAACATTGTTCACAGGTCTTACCAAGCAGGAATATCAGCTAAATGAGAAATGGAATGCCCAAAAGTCAAGAATGGAGGAAGAAGTGGAAAAAAAATTAATTTTACTTTAATTTTCAATATACCAGGAACACTTCAGGGAGTGCTATTTATAGTCTTGCCTGCAACTTCTGTCTCTGTAGCTGTATTTCTCCTTGAAACGGAGGGAATAGTTCTTTAGTTAATGATGGTCAGTTTGCCTCAACTTTGACAATTTTAAGCTATGTGGACTTCAGTTCCCAGAATTCCTCAGCCAGTTGCCATGATTGAACTCCCAGAAGCCTGCATGCTGACTAGGGAATTCTGGGAATCGATGTCCACAAATCCTAAATTTTCCAAAATGAAGAAACATTGCTCTAACTAGGCATAGTATTCAGTGAGAAGCAGATACCCCTGGATTTTCTTAGTTTGTGCACTCCCTATCAAGATGCAATCAGAACATAATTATATTTTGAAATTATGCATTATGCAAATACAGAAAAATTCTGCAGAAAGATGTATTTTAGAGAAAATAGGCCAAAAACTCATGCATATTAAAGTAAAGGCAACTCCTGATCACTGACACAAATACTGTATATTGTTCTCTTGGAAACAAATGGAAGGAGTTTACCACTGTGTTAATCCATATTGTTATTAATTAGAATCTCCTGGTGGTTTTCCATTCAAGTACTAAACAGATTCAATCCTTCTTACTTATTTTTTTTTTGAAAGGTCAACTAGCTTCTGGTAACTTCTGCATTCTCAGTTTTTAAGGCTTGTTGAAAGTGGAAAAACTGGAAACTGGAAAGTGCAGAGAAGAGCAACAAAGATGATTAGGGGATTGAAGACTAAAACATATGAAGAATGGTTGCATGAACTGTGTATGTCTAATTTAGTGAAAAGAAGAACTAGGGGTGATATGATAGCAGTGTTACAATATTTGAAGGGTTGTCAAAAAGAAGAGAGGGTCAACTTATTTTCCAAAGCACCTGAAGGCATGACAAGAGTCGTATCCTGGAGATGGCAGCCATCTCCACCCTGCGGTCTGCATGGGCTGATCTGAAAACTAAAGATATGCACTGATTGGCTAAAGCACTTAGCTGAATCAGTTTAAAATAGCAGCAGGTTGGTTTGGCTGCTGCTGGAAGTTTGTACTTAATAAAGACTGTTTGTGTTACTGTTATATCGACTTCTGCTTCGTTCTTTGCCCAATTCTACACCTGGCGACGAAGATGGGATCGAGGAGAAGGGAATCAAGAATGAGGCAAGCCAGAGACTTCCGGTTCCAGCTTGTTCTGATGGAGACAAGGTGGTCAGGGCTCTGGCCACCGAAGTCTCGGTCTCGGCCAATTTGGAAGCACTTGAGGTGCCGAAGGACACCCCATAGAGGCATCTGATGAGGGGTGTGCAAGCAGGGAAGATAGCAGGTTGGCGGTCCTGCTTATCCAAAGCCACTTCAAACTCCTATTTCCCAGCGGAAGAGATGGAACTTCAGTCACTATTTAGGAACCAGCCGGAACGCTGTGAATAACATCGAACCACGGAAGCAAGCAACGGAAGACACAGAGGAGAGTTTTACTTCAACAATCAAATCCAGTATGGTAAGAAGAGCCTAAATTTAAAAACTTTGCCTCCTAAAGTTCTGGCCAAAAGACCAGAAGGAACAGTGGATATTTGCCCCATAAAGATAAAAAAGGTGAATGAAATGTAAAGAGAGCAAAAGGGATTAAGAAGAAGATGACTTAAGTCAATTTTGAAAAAGAAAAGATTGTTTGAACTAAAAATTGGGCAAACCTAGACCAAATCGAGACTAAAACTCTGGTTATTGGGAAGTAAATTTGGACTTGGAATAAAGAGGAGATATAAAATAACATTTAAAAGTTGAATGTGGACTTATTTTCACAAAATAAAGTGGCGCAAATAAGCAAAATGCAGTGGATTACAAATAAAGAGGAGATATAAAGTTGGGATATGAAGATATGGACGATGATTATGGCTTACTTATAACTGGAACATAAGGATTTGAATCTGGAAAAGGAGAGATGGAAAAAGTGACCCGTACACAGGAAATGATGAAAGAACAGCCAGATGAATTTATGTGGCAGATAGAACAACTGCTTAAATCATGGGAGAGACCAATTGCTACAAAGAAAAGGAACAGGAAATTAAAAAGAGATTTTTGAATTTGGAAAAAGAAATATCAGAGCAAAATGGAAGAAGGAGAAAAAGAAGGAAAAAGAACGGTAACCAGAGACTAAGAATAAAAGAAATGATGTTAAAGTATAAAAGGACAGAGAAACCTTGTAGTTCTTCAAGGAAAATGGAAAATAAAACTATAATGTGGGTCAAAAAGTTTGTAAAAGAAAGACTGGAATGAAGGGGAAAAGAGAAAGAGACGGAATAAAAAAGAGGGAATAAAGCAAAAAGAATTGAGGAAAGTGGAACAATGCATAGAAGAATGTGAGTTAAAAGAGAAAGAAAGTGGGTTATAGAGTTATTTGCTAAAAAAAGGAGAATTTAGTTTTAAAAGTGTTGATTGAAGAGTTATTAGCTAGAAAAGGTATAGGCTAAATTAAAAGAACCTTTAAAAGCAAGGTTGATGATAAAAGGAAAGTTAAAGGATTTGGATTAAAGGAAATGAGCAGAGTATTTAAGAGATTGCAACAGTCTTAAATTACAAGAGGTTTAAAAACTTGGTGATGATATTGAATAGGAGAACGTTATGAAAGTTTGTTATGTGTTGGCTTTGAAATCGATAGAAGGGTAGTAAGGGGGGGAAGGGAAAAACAAGAATTTGTAAATTTATAAACTACATTGAGAAGTATGCTGG
>JANHFO010009446.1:145972-156833 GCA_032468095.1 Pareas carinatus | reverse complement strand
CTTTTTATATGGCTGTGCACCGCCCTGGGTCCCTTCGGGGAGAAGGGCGGTATAAAAATTCAATAAAATAAAATAAATAAATAAAATGTCCAATCAAGTTGGTGTCAAAATTCCAGCAGATGTTAAGATTAGAGTGCCATTCCTTGATAGGTAGAATGGTGCAGGATCACCCCTTCTGTTAAGCAGAATGAAGCAACTACCTTGCTTACCTGAAAATAAGATCTAACCGGAAAATAAGCTCTAGCATGATTTTACAGGATGCTCGTAATATAAGCCCTACCCCCAAAATAAGCCCCAGTTGAGATTACCGTATTACCCAGCATTCAGTACCGTATTTCCCTGAAAATAGGACCTAACTGGAAAAAAATGCATCTTTTGGAGCAAAAATTAATATAAGATCCGGTTTTATTTTCGGGAAACACGGTACAGATAGTCCTCAACTTACAACCGCAACTGTGACCAGAATTTCTATTACTAAGGAAGGCAGTTGTTACGTGACTTGTGTCTAATTTTATGAGTTTTTTTGGCCACGGTTGTTAAGTGAATCACTGTAGCTCTTAAGTGAATTGCATAGTTGGTAAGCGAATCCGGATTCCCTCATTCACTTTGCTTGTCGGAAGTCATCTGGGAAGGTTGCAAATGACATTCACATGGCTCCAGGATGCTGTAGCCATCGTAGGTACATGCCAGTTGTCAAGTGCCTCCATTTTGATCAGATAACTGCAGGGAAACTGTCTTAAGTGCGAGGACCAGTTTCAGTGGTATTGCAAGTTCTAATGATTGCTAAATGAATGGTTGCAACTTGAGGGCTAGCTGAATATCAGATGGTAGACAACGGTGGTAGGAATAGAGGTTTTCTACTACTCTAGAAAAGAACAAAGAAGCATGTTTCAGAGTCTGACTGGCAAAAACATTATTTCTCCCTTATCTTTAATGCATAATAATTTTTGTTCATCCCTTTACGAAACAAACATGAGTTAGAAACATCTAGGAAATTACAAGCAAGAACTGTCTCATTTTCTTTAGCTTGACATAAATCACTGAGGACGCAGAGTGCATCAAGAAGAGAGACTTGCAAGAAATCTTAGATTTATTAATGTCTTCGATATCTATTGAAGTCCAGAAAGCTAGAATGAGCTTTTAAGTAAACACTATCAATTTTGATGCTAAGATTTGATAGTGGTTTCCCTTCTTTCCTTTCTTCCTTCTCTCTCGCTCTTTCTCTCCAAGACAAAAATTCATATAAAGGAGGATTGCAACTGTAAATATGTTAAGTGCTTTTGTAATTAAGAGGGTTTTTTTTTTAACCTAATGTATATTCCTATTGCGATCATTTGTAGTAAATTACTGACAAAGGCAGATATGTTGGTTAATTTCTCTCATATTTCCAGTTCATAAATTCAATTTAGGCCGTTTTTCTCTGGTACAATTTTTTTAAAAAATCCCTCCCCCCTCAGTTTTTTACCTCAAAAAAAATAATTTTCTCTTTTTAAAGTTATCTTCCCAAATATACGCATTTTTGGCTGCCAACATTCCCCCATAGCAAAATCTGTGGGCACACATACCGGGTAGTCCTCAATATATGACCACAACTGAACCCAAAATTTATACTGTTAAGTGAGACAGTAATTAAATGAATTTTGCCCTATTTTATGGCCTTCGTAAAAACTGACCATCAGGCTATCAATAGATATACACAATTTACAAGATTTACCCAAGGATCTCCATTACAGGTAGTCATCAGTTTACAACCACATTTCTGTTGCTAAATGAAACATTTAAGAGAATTTTGCTCCATTTTACAACCTTTCTTGCCATAGTTGTTAAGTGAATCACTGCAGTGAAATGAGTAATGTGGTTGTTAAACGTATCTAGCTTCCCTGATGGCTTTGCGTGTCAGAAGGTTGAAAAAGCTGATCACGTAATCCCAGAACATGCAATTGTCATAAATATGAGCCAGTTGCCAAGTGTCTGAATTTTGATCATGTGACGATGGAGATGCCACAACAGTCATGTGAAAAATGGGCATTGGTTACTTTTTTCAGTGCCATTGTAACTTCAAACTCACTAAAAAAAACTGTTGTAAGTCGACGATACCTGTATTAGAAGAATGACAAGACTTTTTCATTTGAGGTGTAGTTCTCAGTCAACAAGGCACAGTTAAAACTATTTTAAGAAGAACCTATTCAGCTGCATAGGAAAAAAACATGAATGGCACAAATGGCAGAATCAAACAAAACCATTTTGCATATAACCGAAATAAAAATTGTAGCCATATTAATTTGATCAGTTAATAAGTAATTTAGACCCTCAGCAACACATGATACAAAATCAGTTGGTGAGATTTCCATCTCTTTGGGCTTCTCCACAACTTTGTTACAGGAAGTATGCCTCAGGATAGTCCTTTCATGAGTCCAATCCCAGTTTAATTGTGGCTTGCATAGAAAATGATACACCTTACTTAATACGTTCTGGACAGTGATGGTTTCCTCTGGGGTAGGAAGAACCAACACTTGATGATAGAAGTTGTGTGCTGATTGCCATTTATTTATCTATCTAAACAATTTATATAGCAGCTCATCCCACAGCTCTATGTGACTCTGGGTGGCCCACAAAGAAGTAAAACCAGAAAGCAAAGTTTAAACAGGGTTTAAACAGATCATTGTCTATCTGCAAAGCCAAACAGCAGGGCAACTAAAATGGTTACTGTAAATAGCATTTCTGTGCAAAAAAGAGTCTTATATTTTTAAATTTCTTTATCTATATATATAAATGTGAAAAACTGTCAGATTGACTCATCACCAGATCTCAGAAACTATACAAGCTACAAACATGAAATTTGGTACATAGGTTCATCTTGGCATCTAAGCACTCACTAAGAAAGGATTTATATATTTTGTTATTTATATCATTGTTTTTTTATAAACAACTCAAGGTGGTAAACACATCTAATGCTCATTCCTCCTATTTTTTCCACAACAACACTGTGAGGTGAGTTGGGTTAGGTTGGGTTGGCTTGAGAGGGAGTGACTGGCCCAAGGTCACTCATATGGCTTTCCCGCCTAAAGTGGAACTAGAATTCACAGTCTCCCAGTTTCTAGCCTGGTGCCTTAACCACTAGACCAAACTGGTTCTCTATCTCTTTAGATAGAGATCTCTCTCTTATCACTTTAACTCTCTCTCTTTAATATATTTATCTCTTCACTTTTAACTAGCCTTTGTCCTCCAGGCTAAACTCTGGCTGCTGTTCTCCTCTCTTACTCCTATATCTATTCCTAACCTTGAGTTTCATTTCTACTTCTCTACTATTTGGGACAGAGTATTCCCTTCTAGAAATGTCCGGAAACTGGGTTTTTTACTGGTTTTAAACTGTCAGTATGAAAAGATGTGTGGTACCAGAAGGGCAGGAAGGAGATGTACCATTAAAAATACCTGTTTGATTAGGGGAAGACAACTTCCTTGTGATCAAATTTATTTGCTTGATCTTCCAGATTATAGGCAGGAATATCATGCACCATCAAAGTGGGTAGCTCTAAAGATTTAAATCTTTTTCGAATTTGATTTTTTTCATTGTTGAGGGGAATAAGGGGCAAAAAATGAGCATCTTAAATCAAATTGTTCATTATGCCTCTTAAAATCCCCCCCAAACATGGTTGAACGTGATCATTGTAAGGGCTCTGTTGGTTATATTAGCGCAGCTGTGAAGTTTAGGTTGGAAAGCGCATACAGGGCACAGATAGATGTCCCCTCACTATTAGTAGGGAAAAGTGATCCATCAAATTCGCGCAATTCTATGATTATAGCCAATCTCGGCAAAAATAGTTTTAGCCTTCCTACAGAATTGATTTCCTAGCGAGGCTGACAGAATGCAAAAGTGTGTTGAATCAATAAGATGTCAGGAGTAAAGTGCACAAAGATGCATGCAATTTTTTAGAGTTGCAAATTGATGTGTAAAAGAGAAGGGAAGAAATTTAAGGTTGGAAGGGGTGTGAAATCGAATTTAATAGAGTCACTCATCCATGCAGTACTTAACAAAGTAGGTGAAGAATATTTATTAACTGCAGCAAAACCCTTCCATAGTAAAATCCTCCTTTTTTTAAAAAAAAAGCCCCCCAAAATATGTGGGTGTATGAGATGGGGGGAAGGGGAGAGATTTGCCAACGCTTGTGCAAAGAGGGAGGAAAAAAATGTTATTTTCTTTGCTACACAGGGCCTTTGATTGGTAATCAAAATGACAGATACTTAGCCCTAGTAGGGTCTTTTGTTCAATTCATCTCCGATTACAGAGGCTATTAGTTGGAGTTACAACCTATTTAAGAGCAGTGCTTACCAGTAATAGGGGCCAAATGATTTTGGAAAGTTCAGATTTGCCAGGTTCCCTGAAGAAATGAATTCACCACTCAACATATTGAGGCTGAACCAGTGCAAAGCTATCTTGGCTGTAGCTCAGGGAGTTGTGTGTGCTTAGCAAAAAAACTGTGCGGCTAACGAAATGAAAGATCAGATAAATGTGAGACTCGAGGGCAGGCTGAGGCTCTTGAGTTCATCACACTGACTCCATCAGACTGAAATGAGGGTCGTGCCAGCCGGGAGCACCAGTGTGTGCCGATCAGAAATTTGTTTTGTTAAAATGGCGCCAGACTTCTAGCTACCGTTCCCCTTCAGATTCCTTGCCAGTTTTCCTCACGGGGAGAGAGCTGGGTCTTGCTGTCCATTTTTTCCCCTCTCAACGGAAAATTGAACAAGAAATACGAATAATATTTTTTTAAATGTATATGCTGTCTGGTTCTGAGCAACTCTGGGTGGTATATCCTTACAGATAGTCCCCGACTAACAACAGTTCATTCAGTGACCATTCAAAGTTACAGCCGCACTGAAAAAAATGACATAATTATGACCGTTTTTCACAGTTACAAGCATTAAAGCATGCGCCATGATCACGTGATCAAAATTCAGATGCTTGGCAACCGGTTCATATTTAAATCCATTGCTGCATCTCAGGGTCATGTGCTTTTTGCGATCTTCTGACCAGCAAAATCAACGAGGAAACCAGATGTGCTTTACCATCATATTTCTAGCTGAACAACTGCAGTGATTCACTTAAAAACTGTGGCAAGAAAGGTCGTAAAAGGGAGCAAAACTCACGTAACAAATGTCTCTCTTAACCCACAGAAATTTTGGGCTCAATTGTGGTTGTGAGTCGAGGACTAACGTATTATGATTGATTGCACAACCAGCCAGATGTTTAGACTGGATTTAGCATTTTTACCCACCTATCGAGTCCTTCTCAAGGACCTGAGATAGGTAGTTGTCATTTGATAGTGTTAAAGGATGTAAGCTGTTCCAAGTAAAGCTGCCCTTTGCAATTGATTTTGTCAGTGCCGAAAGTGCTCAAGTGGTGCTCCGGATATTTTGGGACTGCATCCAAGGCACCTCTGATTATCGGTACTATCTTTGCTTTCCTTTGTCACAATCATTCTACTTCTGCTTGCAGGTCTTTGTATTTTGTGATTTTCTCCAGTTCTTTCTCTTCCACTCAGCTATCTCCAGGTACCACAACATTCACCATCCAGACTTTTTGTCTTTCTTATCTACGGTTGTTAAGTCTGAAGTGTTATGTAGCAGGTGCTTGTCAGTATGAATTCTAAGATCTCAGAGCACTTTAACTTCTTTTACTCTTTCCGTTTTGTGGTCCCTGCAGTTCTTCCTTGCAGTATAAAAAAAAACAGTATTTTTTTTGGCTGATTATTATATATGTTCTACCTGTCGATGACTGCTTCAGTTTCAACCACAATAATACATGGGCTAACAATAGATACAAACTCAAAGTGAACCCCTTCAAACCCGATTGCAGAAAATACGACTTTAGCAAAAGGGTGATCAATGCCTGGAACTCACTACCTCCCCTCATATATTTAATTTAAGTGTGTTTAATTCTATTAAATATTAAGTAGCTACATTTAATGAACTATTAAAACTAGTTAATCGTTTCTCTTTCTATCCCAGTAAAAATTGCCATTTGGTTACAACTATTTGGGGGGGACGGGGGGAAAGGAGGCACCCTTAGGACTGCTCTAAGGACTAGATTCAAGATCATGAAGCTTACTGAATTTAGATTCCCTCTTAAATACCACTAGCTTAGCAATAGCACTTAGACTTATACACCTCTTCATAGTACTTCACAGCCCTCTCTAAGCAGTTTACAGAGTTAGCATCTCGCCCCCAACCATATGAATCCTCATTTTACCAATCTCGGAAGGGTAAATGGCTGAATCAATTCTGAGCCGGTGTGAATCGAACTGCCGAACTGCTGGCAGTCAGAAGAATTAGCCTGCAATGCTGCATTCTAACCACCGCGCCTCCTGTTCATAGATGTTAATAGAATTTATTAACTAGACTGCCTAGTTGGAATGATGAAAGGTATCCTACAATGGATTAAAAAAAACTGAAGAAGGTGGGTAATGAGGAATGGAATGAGGAAATGGATTTTGTCCCCAGTGAGAGGGGAAGCAGGACCTAAGACCTGAAAAGACCAAGTGCAAAAAAAGGCCCAATGCTTTCCGGGGACCTGGTGGGGCCTGGTGGAAGGAGAGATAAATGGTGTGTGTGTGTGTGTGTGTGTGTGTGTACATTTCAGACCCAGTACCCAGCATCCCAAGCACACACCCCACCCCTGTTGCTAAGTCCTCACCAGTCATGGGGTTCTTGGGTGGTTTGAATGAAAGCCCTCCTTCGTTTGGTTAATGCAGGCAGCTAATGAGCTGGCGCGACCTTGGCATTACAGAATGAAGCAGCAGCTCACAGCAGCAAGAAAAAAATGTTCCCACTCAGCCTCCCCCCTCCCAACTCAGGAGAATGACAGATCCAAGGCCTGACACACTGTCTTTGCAACCAGCATGTATTTATTTATTTATTTATTTTATTATTTAGACTTATATACCGCTTAACAGTGCTTTACAGCACTCTCTAAGCGGTTTGCACAGTCAACATAATTGCCCCCCAACAATCTGGGTCCTCATTTTACCGACCTCGGAAGGACGGAAGGCTGAGTCCACCTTGAGCCAGTGAGAATCGAACTTCTGAACTGATGGCTAATGGCAGATGGCAGTCGGTAGAAATATCCTGCAGTGCTGCTTTTAACCACTGCACCATCCTGGCTCTCTAATGTTGAAGGCTATCTGTAGTTGCTAAATACCCAAAACGTTTAAGGTCTTACAACAGTGGTGAACAACCCATGACCATCTAATTTTTGATGATCTACAAGTCCCAGAAGCCTTAGAGAGCAAGGTCAGTGGTGTATGATGTTGGGATCACAGTTCAGAAACATCAGGAAGCCTTTATCTTGCCCATACTTCTACGCTGGGTTAGATGAATCCTCAAATTTTTAAAATTTTCAGAGCTATATTCATTCCAAATGACAACACGGATTTCTTCGGTTTTGCCACGCCCATGCTCTATGTTTTTCTCGTTTTTCAATCTTTGTTTTGTGCCTGTCAAAAGAAGGACCAGGGGTGAGATGATAGCAGTGTTCCAATATATGAGGGGCTGCCATAAAGAAGCAGGAGTCAAACTATCCTTCAAGGCACCAGAAGGCAGAGTGAGAAGCAACAGATGGAAATTCATCAAGGAGAGAAGCAACCTAGAACTAGGGTGAAATTTCCTGACAGTGAGGACAATTCATCAGTGGAATAGTTTGCGTCTAGAAGTTGTGGGTGCTCCATCACTGGAGGTTTTTAAGAAGAGATTGAACAACCATTTGTCTGAAATAGTATGGGGTTTCTGCTTGAGCAGGGGGTTGGACTAGAAGACCTTCAAGGTCCCTTTGGAGCTCTGTTATTTTGTTATTCTTCCAAGTAAGCTAACAGTAAAGAACAGCCAAATCAAGGATCCTCTCACCAACTATGACAGGACACACAACTTGTACATAAACAGAGAGCGAACCCTGCTTCCTTCTAGCACTGATGATGTTATCTAGTTGGGTAATGAAATGTTTGGAAGAAAACAACCAAGCTCCAGAGCATCAAGGAACCCGCAATCCTCAAATAAGATGTTTTTCTGATCTTAGCTACTTGCACAATCTCTGGGATTCTGTTGTTGCATTGTCACCCAACACTCTTAACCTAGTTACTGGTCCCATCTCTCTTTTTTTTAACTTTCATACAACTTATAACATAGCTAAGTTACGTTGGCCTTATGGCAGCTTACTTTTCTTGTCTTAATTTTAGCAATATCCCATTCAATAAAGAGCTAGCACATCTGTTTTGAATGAAATTAAAGCCCCAGCTTTTTTAAAAAAAAAATTGTTAGACCAAACGTTTCAACCCGTCTGTTCTGGTAACATCATCTCATCGTCACTACGTACCCTACAGCCCCCCCTAAAAAGATTTTTGTGGGGGGAGAGAAATGCATTAAATCTTGGCCCAGACAGGAAAAATGGCTTTTTTTCCGTGTGTGATTTAAGAGTGTGAAGGAAAAGAACATTCAACTGGGTTGATTGGGACTCCTTTATGTTTAATAATTGGGATCAGTTGGGAATTTCTGCAGCTGTAGCTTCAGTGAGGATTTGGTGACATCACCTCCAAGGTTTGACCCAAGGAGATCCGGGAATTTTGCGTTGGGGGCCCGTTTGGAAATTTAATCTAAGTTCCTTCCGATCATTCTGTGGATGGATATTTATTCAGGTTGAGTGAATAATGGAAGAAGAGCAACAGATGGAGATGAGTTGTCTCACGGAAGTGAGGCTTAAGAAGGAGGAGAAGAGACGGCAAAAAGAAATCAAGGAAGGCAAAAGAGAGGATGAAATCGGAATCCTGAAGGACGATGAGAGAAAGGATCAAGCAACTGGCTACTTTCCTGTTTTCCCCAAAAAATGAGACCTCACAGGAAAATAATCCCTAGCGTGATTTTTCAGGATGCTCGTAATATAAGCTCTACCCCCAAAATAAGCCCCAGTTAAAATTGTCAGGCAGATTGACACATTGAGTAATGTATTTTCCCCAAAATAAGACCTAGCGGGAAAATAAGTGTCCTTGGGAGCAAAAATTAATATAAGATCAAGTCTTATTTTCAGGGAAACACGGCAAAAACCATAGGAATTAGACCCTCTCGATTGCAACTCGTTATTTTTCTGGAAATTGAACTAATGTATCTCGAGCAGGGGTTGGACTAGAAGACCTCAAGGGTCCCTCCCTACTCTATTACTCTGCTATCGTTAATTTAATTTAATGGTTCGATTTATATTTCGCCCTTTTCCGTGCAATGGACTCAGGGCAGTTTACAGCCAGCAATAAAATACAGATATATATATTCATACATTAAAAACAGCATTAAAACTAAATATTGGTGAGCTGACAATTTAAAATAGCAAATTCTTAAAACGAATTTAAAAGCTAATTCATTAAAGTCGGGAATGGAAAAGGGGGCGGGGCTAGGCCAAACCTGCCTGAACAACCAGATGTGTTTTGAGAACACGGCGGAAAGCATGGAGGTCAGTGCTTTCCAGCCATGGTTATATTTGAGTTGTTTTATATTTAAGGTGAAGATTTAATCAGCCTCTGTTAAAGGAATTTTAGAAAGCCGCCAAGAGCCGGACACAACTAAACAGTTATAATAACAATAATGATATTTAAGAAAGAGCTTAGACTAGCTGCCGGTACCGGTGCTCCGCTATGGGGATTACTAAGAAAATTGAATGTTGGGTAAGAATATAGAAGCATGTAATCGAGGCCTCGGCCGGATGTCCCCTACCCCCCATCGCCATTTTGTAATTTTCGGGCCTGCTGCTCCTATCCAGCCCCACACTCACCTGCCCTGCTGCTCCTCGCCCGTTTGGAGATTAAAGTGCTGTAATTGTGCTCTCCTGAAAAACTCAAAATCAAGCAACAGGCTGCAAAAGCTCTCCAATCAGGAGAAAGGTAACAAATGATGTTGGATATTTTGTCCAATCAGAACCCTCTACCCATCCAGAATTAAAATTTAAAAATAACTCACTTACAAATTAATATTTTGAAAAATCCTTTCTTAGTGAGTGCCTTGATGCCAAGATGAACCTATGTACCAGATTTCATGTTTGTAGCTTGTATAGGTTTCAAGATCTGGTGATGAGTCAGTCTATCAATTTTTTGCATTTATATAGAGAGATATATGGGCTCTTTATTGGCAGATCATGGCAGCATTAATAGTCCTGATACAATGATGTCTATGGATGAGGGAGGGTACAAAAATCAAGATAGTATGCACAACTGCAACCCACCTCCTATAGGAGGAGCGCTAGAAGCAAAATGGGCAAAAAGAACAGAGAAAAAATGAATCTGCCAAATGATGGAACTTGATGAAGAATTAACTTTAAAAATAAGCAACTGGCTACTCAAGAATGGAGGAGAAGAAGAATTTGCAGTTCTTCTTCGAGTAGCATCTTTTCAGCATCTCCTTAGATGGCTTGTGCCATAGAGGAGTTTAGATAAACCCTCTTTCCAACTTGAACTGTTTGGTGTGTGCATGCCTAAAATATATTTATTGTTGTTTAGCTATTTGAGCTTCTCTATGAGTTTGAAAGTATAATTCTATCAGAAGTGTACTTGCTTGAGAACAAGAACTAACACAGCCTTTCCTGATTCTTCCTGATTTTATTTTCAGTACCGTATTTTTCGTACCATAAGATGTGCTTTCCCCCCCCCAAAGGGGGGGGGAAGTGTCTGCGTTTTATGGAGCGAATACTCCCAAAAAGCGTGAGAGATTGCTCCGCTGGACGCCGGGAACGCTCCAATTCAGCCTCCAGGGCGATCCTTTGGCTTTGGGGCATCCCACAGAGCGATCTCTGTGCACCCCAAAATCACTCCGTAGGATGTTCCAAAGCCAAAGG
>JANHFO010009446.1:92723-103701 GCA_032468095.1 Pareas carinatus | reverse complement strand
ACCTCACCGAAACATCGCCAAGAAACTCATAATCTTACACGGGAAAAAACCCGAAGATGCATATATATATATATATATAAAACCAAATATTTTCAGTACTCTTATTAAAAAATAAGGTTGGTGGAAATGGCTTACATTAACAAGATCACCCACCTGAATTTTCTGTTGATTATCTGCTATCAGGTCATTCTGAGTGCCACATAGATAGATTTTCTGTGTGGTGACCTATCCCTAGCCTGTTCCTTCAAGTCCCCCAAGGATAGGTTCATTATCACTATAACTAAGTCCATCTACTTTGCTGTTGGTCATATTAATTCAGAATAGCTGAGTAGGAAGGGACTTTAGAGGTCTTCTAGTCCAACCCCCTGCTTAAGCAGGAAACCTTATACTATTTCAGACAAATGGATTGCCCTATCTCTTCTTAAGGACCTCCAGTGTTGGAGCACCCACAACCTCTGGAGGCAAGTCTTTTCACTGATTAATTGTTCTAACTGTCAGGAAATTTCTCCTTAGTTCTAGGATGGTTTTTTCTCTTGATTACTTTCCATTCGTTGCTTCTTGTTCTGCCTTCAGGTGCTTTGAAGAATAGGTTGATGTCCTCTTTTTGGCAGCCCCTTAGATATTGGAACACTGCTATCATATGTCCCCTAGTTCCTCATTAAACTGGATATAATCAATTCTTCGTACGTTTTAGCCTCCAGACCCCTAATCATTTTTGTTGCTCTTCTCAGCTCTCTTTCTAGAGCCTCAACAACTTTTTTTACATAGTGGTTACCAAAGCTGGATGCAATATTCCAAGTGTGGTCTTACCACGGCGTTATAAAGTGATATTATCCATATATATATACAAATGATCGTGATTATACGTACATATTCAAATTGTCTATGTATGCATCGTGATTGTATCCTTGTTGTGTAGGTAGGTAGGTATCGAGTATGCTTACTAAAGACAAATTTCTTGGGTGTCCTGACACACAGGCTAAAATAAAAAAAATTCTGATTCTGATGTTAACACTTCACGTAGTCTTGATTCTCTCCCTCTCTTAATGCTAGAGCAGTCCAACTCAATTGCTCTTTATCTCTAACTTGGCAGTTAGAGGTAGCCAATCACAAGCCTTGTGATCTCCTGGCTTAAAACACATCACCATGAAAAGACCTCACGGAATCAGTCCTTTTAAGGACTCGGCATATAGAGGTCTCAGACCAACCAACCACCCCATAGCAGATAGGGCAGCACATAGTGGAAGAATTCACCCCCCCTAAGCGCTATCAGGGAGACCCTAGAGCCTATCTATAGGCAACCCCATCAAGTCTTACTTATATTGACAGTCAGTCTCCGAATTTGTAAGCTTATGAGAATTGTCATGTGCTTGCCATACGCTAAATGAATAAACAAATCTAACTTGGCCTATCCCTACAATCTTTCTAGAAAATGAGTACTGTATACCAGATAGGTTTTCAATCTTTTTCAAGCAGTGAATCCCAAATCATGTCATTGCTACATGGCGGATCGACCCCATTCCCACAAGTTCACCTAATTACGAATCGACAATTCATTTATTAATTTTTCTTGACCCGTCTGTGAACTCCCTGACAACTTGCTGCGGAACCCAGTTTGAAAATCTCTTCTGTATACTATCATGAGAAATCAATTCCAGAATCTGATGCAAGCCACGGATCATCTGTTTTCAGTGTAAGAAAACAAATTGAACCGCATATAAAAATGCAAAATTTGAAGTAAAAATTTGCTTTGTTATGCTGAATTGAAATTAAACATATCCCGGAATCTAGTGTTTTGAGAGAGAAAAATGATTAAAACGCATATTGAAATACTGTGGTGTTTTTTTTTTGTCTGAAAACTTGGCAGACTAAAAACAAACAACATGAAAAGACTCGGAAACAAGATTGACTTATGAATGAATGCACACAAAAGCTGACCCTCAGCAGAAATAGGTTGATCTGTCCATCTGCAATAATGAATGAATTCTGGAGTGCTTATGGCACCCACCCACCCCCCGCTCTGTCTTGCAAAACCAGCCATAACTGGAAGAGATTTGTGTTCTACAAGCTATAATTGCTTGGGATCTTGACTCTTGCTTCACCTTGAATAGATTTACAATGAGTCTACTTTTATTTTCCTGTGTCTCCCTTCCTCACCCCCACAGACCTCCTCTGAAAGCAGCCAACCCAGCCTAGGAGAAAGGGTTAATATTATGCTTATGTTACAGTGCATTAAAAACTCTAATTAAAACAGTATTACATTCCCATCTGCCAATCTCCAGTAATCTTCTTTAATTGCAGTAATTAAACTATATTTACATGTTCAGAATACTTGTAATTTAGCAAATTGCGCACTCTGCTCTCCATTTAATCAAACAACCAGTTCCAGTATATTTAGTGTGGAAAGAAGTAATTTCAGTGTTTTGATTACTATAGCAGATTTGACAGAGTAAGTATCCCTCTAGTCATGGCTTTGAAAAGGAAGGCAAACATGAAATCTAGCCATGGTTTGATTGCCATGTAGAGGCCTAATTGCATGTGGAGGGTTTACTGCTGAGGGCTACCCACATTTCTCACTCGATCATTCTTTCAGGCATAGCTGATGTAACCGATTCTAGAGAAGCACTTCATCATCAGAGATTTCTAGCTAAAAATTCATGTGATGAAGAGAAAGATATGATCTCTCATTAGATACCGTCTCAGTTGGCCAGCAAGGTTCCCTGCAGAAGAACCATAAAACATTGAGATGATGGGTAGAACTTTACAATTGAAACCCCATCTCTTTTGCATGGGCTGTGCGTGGAAAAGATTCTCTGTTTTGTGCAGTGATTGATTATTATTATTCTGGAGACTGGGAAAAACACACACAACGTTTGTATTAGGCAGCTGAAATAAAACCACGGTGGAAATATAAGACCCTCAGGTGAACTTGTGGCTTGTTGCCAGAGTCCGTTGATTCCTATCGAAGGAAATTGCTAATGATTTTGATACACCTTTATGAAACATGCTGAAAAGCATGCAGGCCCTGTCTTTAACCAACTCCATGGATGCAAAAGTATGAGGGCAATTCAGAAAAAAAAACACCTCCATTTGGTTATCTATGACAGACACTCGCAGATACAGAACTTTTATTATACACATTAGAAAACTACTACATTACATGACTTTTCGACATAATCACCATTCAAATTGAGGCCCTTGTCATCATGTCTTACAAGGTTTGAAATTCCTTCTACAAACAAATCTCCCTCCTGGGAAGGAAGCCAGAAGAGGTGATAGTTGCTTGGCGCCAAATCTGGGCTTATAGGGGGAATGATAAAAAAGATCCCAATGGAACTGCTCCAAAAGGTGTGTCTAGCAGTGTACGGGAGAGCATTGTCATGAAACAACAGCACACCGGAAGTCCGGATGCCCCGATGCTGGCGCTGCACCGCTTCGACGATGACAATGCGCTACATAATGCTGTTCCAAGGTGGCTTCATTCCCAGGAGGGAGATTTCTTTGCAGGAGGAATTTCAAACCTTGTAAGATGTTGTGACAAGTGCCTCAATTCGAATGGCGATCATGTCGACAAGTCACGTCATGTAGTTTTCTAATGTGTATGCGAGTGTCTGTCATAGATAAAATGGAGGTTTTCCCCCGAATTGCCCTCATATGATTGTGTTGGTGATGGAGGGTTATGGCAGAGTTCTCCTCTCCAAGTTATATGGGTTTCACAGAAGGGTTAAAAAAAAAATCAGTTGCTGCACAAAATGGGGCACCTTTTCCATGTATTGCTTATGCAAAAGAGTTGGGACTTATGAAGTCCTATCCATCAGATCGATTTTAATGATCCTTCTGCAGACAACCTCACTGTATCTAATGAGATATCACATTTTTCTCTTCATCACATCAGTTTTTAGCTAGAACTCTCTATGAAGATGTGCTTTTAGCCGTGATGCACTACTAATGACTGGGTAAATTTTTTAAGAGGAAAAATAAATTGTGGCGCATATTCTTTTCAAAGGGCTAATAATTCACAGTGACCTCTCTGTGTAGCAAATCACTCCATACATAACTCACTGGCATAGATGGAGTGTTTTCCTGTTCATTATTTCAAGCGGGAAAAAGATGGCAAGCCATTTTAGTTCTACCCATGGAACAAATGCAGCAATATTTGCATTAGAGAAGGAACTTTTAATTTTTTTTAATAAATTGTCATACACATTTTTTTTTCATTCTTTCAGATTGTGGAGGGGGAATATAAAATATATATTTTTAAAAAAATCTAATTTGAAAATGGATAACTATGGATCAAAAAATGCAATAGTTTGAGCTATAGATGGAAATTTGTATCATGGCTATTTAACAAAGATCTTATGAATCAGAACATAATAGCAGAGTTGAAAGGGATTTTGGAGGTCTTCCAGTCAAAGGCCCTGCTCAACCTTGAAACCAGCCTATACCATTTCAGACAAATGGTTGTCTAATCTCTTTTTTAAAAACTTGCAGTGTTGGAGCATCCACGATGTCTGGAGGAAGCTTGTTCCACTGATTGATTGTTCTGTCAGGAAATTTCACCTTAGTTCTAGGTTGCTTCTCTCCTTGATTAGTTTCCATTTGTTGCTCCTTTTACTTCCTTCAGGTGCTTTGAAGAATAGATTGACCCTCTCTAAAGCATAGACACACTTACTTTTCTCTTATGGTAATTTAATACAGAGGTCTCCAACCTTGGTCCCTTTAAGGCTTGTGGACATCAATTCCCAGAATTGTGGACATCAATTCCCAGAAACTTTCTGGAAAGAAGGTGCAAAGAAATGTTTGGAAATCTTCTCTTTGATTGATTAGATGCCATCAAGTTGTTTTTTGACTTCTAGTGAGGACATAGATTTTCTCCATGGGGGTTTATCCTTAATCTGTTCTTTCAAATCTTCCAATGGCTCACTCATTGCCATTTTAACCGTGTACATCCTCTTTGCTGCTGATTATCCCCTTCTTCTCTTTTCCTCCAACTTTCCTAGCATCGGAGCCTTCTCCAGAGAGCTATGTCCTTACTTGATATGTCCAAAGTAGGATAATTTGTGCCTGGTTATTTGTCCCTCAAGAGAGAACTTGAATGTTTCGTTCAATAAAGCCCAAAAAGGAAACAAAAAGACCAAAACACCTCCCCACCAGCATCGATTAACACCAAGATCAATTCTAAACCAACACTCAAGAAGTAAACAATACCCCAATCAAGAAAATATCAGCTCAGACAAACAAGCTATCAGTAAACTACAGCCTAATCAAGGAACCATGGAGAACACTCTCACCAACTCTAGTATTTAAAAAGAGAATAAACTCCACTCCCTTCTAGGACCGATGGTGATACCTAGTTTAATAATAAAACATCTGCAAGAAAACAACCAAGCTGCATTTGCATCCATGTAGGCTGAGGAATTCTGGGAGTTGAAGTCCACTCAGCTTCAAGTTGCCAAGCTTGAGGAAGATTGGCCTTAAGGCGACTTGTCTTTTTACTGTATTGTATAATGGCTGTGATGGATTGGGACATACCCAAAACTGCAAATATTTCTGGTAGCTAGTTAGTTGCCTGGTATGTCAAATGCTCAGAAAACAGCACTATTGTGAATGTGGCAGGTTCTGATGTTCAGAAACTACGGGGTTATTTTGAATTGTCTGCTGAAGAAAATGTTAATTATGAAACAGCGGTGGCGAAGTTTGAGAAGTAATGTAATAGGGCAGATGAAATCTGAAACTGTAGATCAAGACACTAGTGAAATGGAAATATACTTGAAATGTTTCTTGTAGATTGAAAGGGCTCCTCAGAAATACAGTGAGTATTAAATTGAGCAGCCAAACACTATACATAATTATCTTTTTTTTGAACTTTTGATCTAAAGCTGAGATATACTTATTTGAATATCAGAGGCAAAAAAATATGTACTGGCTTTAGATCCCAATTCTGATTATCCGTAAATTTGCAATTGACAGAGAATAAATGCTTGGTGGAATATATATATATATATTTACAAGATAAAGCATTCCATTAATAGATAGTGGAATTAGATAGTGGAATTTAGTTTGTGTTTTTTTTAACTTTATAGAGCATTACAATTAAAAAGATAAAAATCCAATACAAGCTAAAAGAAAAACGGAAAGCAGAAAAGAAGGAAGGGAAGGGAAGGGAAAGAAGAAATAACTTCCCCTTTGATAACAATAGTTTAAATGTTGCCATTTTCTCCTAAAACACAACAAATGAACTCTTCTTCCCACATCTTAGTGTTTGTCCCCTTTTGTTTGTTTAAAAGACTGAACCCTCCTAGAGCCTCCGTTGCTAAGCAGGCGGTCATTAAATGAGTCCCTCCTGATTTTACAACATTCTGCGGTTGTTATGTGCATCTCTGCAGTCGTTAAGTAAATGACATGGTTGTTAAGTGAATCTGTCTTTCCCTATTGATTTTGCTTGTCCAAAGCTGGCTGAGTTTGCACATGGTGTTGATATGACTCTGGCACAATGCAGCTGTTGTAATACAGGTAAGTCCTCAAATTACGACAGTTCACTTAGGGACCATTCAAGGTTACAACGTCACTGAAAAAAAGTGACATATGACTATTTTTCACACTTATGACCATTGGAGCATCGTCATGGTCACATGATTTACATTTGGATGCTTGACAACTGACTCATATTTATGACGGTTGCAGTGTCCCGGCGTTATGTGATACCCTTTTGCGGCTTTCTGATAAATGAATTCAATGGGGAAGCCAGATTCAATTAACCACCTTGTTACTAATTTAACAACTGCAGTGATTCACTTAACAAATGCTGCAAGACAAGTCGTAGAATGGGGCAATTCTCACGTGCCCATTTTTTCATTTAGCAACATAAACTTTGAGCTCAATTGTGTGGTCATAAGTTGAGGACTGCCTGAACATGCTGATTGCCAAGTGCTGAATTTTGACCATGTGACCAGGAGAAAGTTATGACGATCACAAATGCAAGGACCAGCTCTTATTCATTTCCCGCCCCCCAGCTCTGTTATAAATTCAAACTGTCTAAGGATCATAAGTTGAGGACTTCCTGTAACCTAAAAAATAGATTTACTGTGAAATGCAGCATCTAAATATAGAAATCCAATATAGGCAAAGCTTTGCAATACGTTCATTTAAAATATTTATGCCTGTTTGCATTCCTGTGTTCTGGCTTAAGAAAGAGTATGGCTTTTAGATCTTTGTAACCCAGGATTGTGTAACTGACACTTAATATCTAACAGAGTAATACGACGGCCAGCCTCTGCAGAGAAGGTGACATGGGGCAGAAGGAGAGTAATATTTTAAATCTGAGAAATGGAGCATGGAGCTCTGGATGGGCCCAGCCCTCATTAGCTGAATGGTGAATTTTTGTAATTAGCTCTTTCTCATGTAATTAGCATGGATGAGTCTAATCATCTCATGTGCAACCGAATCTTAATGCTTGAAAAGGGATGTCCTTGGACTGTCTTTCAAAGGAATTCCAAAGATTTTCTTAATGTTTGATTTAATTTTTTTAAAGAAACAGTATGCGTTTGAGGTTTATGAGGAATCCAAGTAACTTAATCTCACACAAAGGAAGTCTACCTCTTTTCTCAGAATTGGTTTTCCTGACGGGTGTGTGCTGCCCGAATAAACATGGAAGGTGGGGCTTTATGCATTGGGGTGCCAGCTGACTTGTTTGGCCTCACCTGAATTAATAGGGGCTTTACATTTTCAGAGGTTGTACTTCTCCCAAATATATTTTGCAGTGCAATACTTGACAAAATTTTTAAAAAGCATTCCAATGCATTGAAAAAAAAACCCCAAAGCTATACTTTGAAATTGATCTGTGCCGGCAACTGTAACTGCGGGAAGTCAGATTTAGGGTATGATCATTAGGGCAGCTAGAAATCCCATACACCCCAAGAACGCAAGAACTCAAAAGGAACAAATCGGTTGACTTCAGAACACAGAGGATTCCAAGATTCAAGAATCACAACTGAATGCCTCTTAGACCAGTCCAGAGATCAACCAGAGATTCAGAAGCAAAACCCATTCAAAGGATCAGAGCCAAGCGTAGAAAGTAGATTTCTCACCAAAACTCTGACTCCTAAACCATTCTTTTATAGTATGGATTCAAGCATGTTTGTTTTCTTGTATCGTGCCTCTTTCTTTTTGAGAAACCTCTTTGAAGATCTCCATTCATTTGAGTTTTCTATGATTCGATCAGAATAGAGATGGAAGGGACCTTGGAGGTCTTCTAGTCCAGCTCCCTTCTCAAGCAGGAAACCCTATGCCAGTGGTGGCGAACCTATGGCATGCGTGCCGCAGCGAGCACACAGAGCCCTCTCGGTCGGCATTCGAGCCACGTTGCCCCAGCATCGCCCCAGAGCTGAGCGTCAGATAACAATGCACATAGGGGCCATGCCCATGCTTGGAAAGGAAGAGCGGCACCAAGCGATGATATCACAGCGCACATAGGGGCCATGTGCATGCTCATAAAGAAGTCGTGGCACTGGGTGATGACATCATGAACCGTGACTCTTTAGCCGTGATTCGTGCGGGCACTCTGTCTCTGAACGATTCTCCAACACTGTCCTGTACCATTTCAGAGAAATTGCTGTCCTTTAAAAAAAAAAAACTAAAGCTCCAGTGATGAAGCACCTACAACTTCTGAAGGCAAAAGCTGTTCCATTGGCTAATTTCCTCCTTTGTTCTAAGTTGCTTCTCTCCTTGATTAGTTTCCATCCATTGTTTCTTGTCCTGCCTTCTGGTGCTTTGGAAAATAAGTTGAACCCCTTCTTCTTTGTGGCGCCTCCTCAAATACTGGAATACTGCTATCATCTCACCTCTAGTCCTTCTTTTCTCTTGGTCTCTCAAACAACTAACTCACCTTGCTGTTGTGCTTCTACAACAAATGGTGCATCACTTGGCTGTCCCAGACTTGTAGGACTGTCTTTTCAACAGATCTTGCTCTTTTTGAAGTCCCCTCTGTAAATATCTGGGAACTCACCCTCCTTTAGTCTTCAAGGTCAGAATCTGTCAAGCCCTGTTCCTCCTATTGCCTGGTGGGAAAAACCACAACCATTTGTTAAATTTCAGTTAGAAGATTTATTGCTCCAGCCAGTACACAAGAATCTAGTCTACTAACATTGGACATTAAATTGACGCTAGATAAGAGTAAATAGAATTCAAGAGGGATTGGATGAAGACCGTTTGTGGGAATCCAGTGACTCTAGTCTGATGACTTGCTTAACTCTGCCAGCTCTGCCTGTTCTTCTCCTACCACCTATTCAGAATCAGTTATGCCAGTGATGGTGAACCTATAGCATGGGTGTCACAGCGGGCACGCAGAACCCTTTCTGTTGGCACGCCAGCCAGGTCGCCCCAGTATTGCCTCAGAGCTGAGCATGCTCAGAAAAAGAGTAGTGGCGTCGAGTGATGACATCACAGGGTCCTTCACATGCTCAGAAAGAGTAGTGGTGCCAAGCAATGACATCATGAACTCATTAGTTGCTACTTGTCCGAGCCCTCAGTGCCTAAAAGGTTAGTCATCACTGAGTTAAGCCAATAAAAAAATAAGTATGTTCAAAAGTGTCCACATTTAATACAAATGTGTTTTGTTGAGGAAATTAAAGTTAGAATGTTATTCATAGAATCCAAGGCCCATCCCAAAGGCGCTTTTTCCAAAGGCAACTGAACATTGTTTTTCCTTGAAGATGTTTCGCTTCTCGTCCAAGAAGCTTCTTCAGTTCTCACTGAATGGTGGAGGATGGAAAGATTCAGCAGTCCCCTGAAAGCTCCACACCCATTTGCAGGATTCAAGTGACCCCAAGGGCACAGATAAACCCTCAAGCGGCCTCATTCACTCTCAAAAGAGGGCAAATGCCTAGATGATTGCAAGGTATGTAAATCCTTCTATTCTCTATCATTCAGTCAGAACTGAAGAAGCTTCTTGGATGAGAAGTGAAAGGTTTTCAAAGAAAAAACAAAGTTCCCTTGACTTTTCAAAAAGCGTCTTTGGGACAACCTTGACCTGGATGAATGGGAATCTCCATAGATAATCCATGACTTACCGTAATTCAAAGGAGTTGAAGAGATTTCTATTCATAGAACGGAAGACTCTCATGTAATTTATCAAAAAGTTTCAGACCACTCAAAAGCTCTCAACACATATAATGGAGTTTTACATACACAGTTTACCTATGAGAATAATTATACAGCGCCTTATCAGTTGATAAGTACCTTATCAATTAATATTGTCTGTAATCTGTCTGATATGAGAACTGCATTTATATAACCACCTTGTCATCCCTTCCCTTCCCTTTTTTTCTTTTTGATAAAATATTCTTTAAAATGGGCAGATTCTGGGAAACTGTATAGAAAAAAGTATGTAGAATTGTACCAGAAAGGATGCATGGTTTAAATTATGGTTTTCCTTTGTGCGTTTTTGTTTCTGTGTATGTACACACACATCTATGTGAATGTATATAACAGTGGGATAACATCACGTTGTGGTCACACAACACACGGAACCAGAGTTAAAGAGATTGCAATTCTATCAAGATCAGATATTACATTTCATTAGTTTTCTCCTTGATTTTCGGTTTAAAAAATCCCATTTTGTTTTTGGAAAAAATGGATCGGTAGCTTAGCATGGAGGGGAAATAGTTGTGTTATAAATGTATGCTTCGGTATTGTTTTACATTGTTGTAAAATGAGTGGACTCAGTTAAAAGTCCTGCATGAACACAGCCTCTGCACAGAAATGCTGAGCAAACAGCAAATTTTCACTACCTATTTATGAACCAAAAAATAATAATAATGTAAGGAACGATCCTCTTTATATTAAGAAAACCAGTACCAATGTTAGGACATTCACCTACTTTTTTCCTCAAAATATCCAAGACTTGAGTCCCACCAGTAGCAGCCATAACATCTCTCTCATTTCTCATTTTCATATAAGTATTTACTTATAACACTTAACC